>JARQOD010010678.1:0-26386 GCA_033576555.1 Oophaga sylvatica | reverse complement strand
AATTGATCACCGGCAACCCTGAGGGAAGGCGACTCCCTTATATAAGACAGTCAGTAACACTGATTCCCAATCCTCACAATCTTCACTGGACAGTCCAGTACCGCTAGTAACCACCAGAGGGAGCCTCTGTTCAGAACTCATCTCAAGCCCATTCACAACACATGGTCCCCTCGCCCTCAATCCTGATATGCATGGTCCCCCCACCCCCCTATCATGGTATGCATGGCTCCCTCACTCCCCTATCCTGGTATGCACCGTCCTCTCACCCCCAATCCTGGTATGCATGTCCCCTCACCCCCCAAACCTGGTATGCATGGTCCCCTCACCCCCAATCCTGGAATGCATGGTCCCCTCACCCCCCAATCCTTGTATGCATGGTTCCTTCACCACCCAATCCTGGTATGCATGGTCCCCTCACCCCCCCAATCCTGGCATGCATGGTGCCCCCTCGTCCCTATCGTAGGATGTATGGTACCCCTCACCTCCCAATCCTGATATGCATGGTCCCCTCATGCCCCAATCCTGGTATGCATGGTTCCCCCTCATCCTATCATAGGATGTATGGTACCCCCTCACCCCCCAATCCTGGTATGCATGTTCCCCTCATCCCCAATCCTGGTATACGTGGCACTCCTTACCTCCCAATTTTGATATGAATGGTCCCCTCATCCCCAATCCTGGTATGCATGTCCTTCTCACCCCCCAATCCTGGTATGCATGGTCCCCTCACCCCCCAATCCTGGTATGCATGGCTCCCCCTTATCCCTTTCATAGGATGTATGGTACCCCCTCACCCCCAAATCCTTTTATGCATGGTCCCCTCATCCCCCAATCCTGGTATGCATGGCCCGCTCACCCCCCAATCTTGATATGCATGGTCCTCTCACCCCCCTATCCTGATATGCATTGTCCCCTCACCCCCTATCCTGGTATGCATGTCCCCTCACCCTCAATCCTGATATGCATGTTCCCCTCACCCCCAATCCTGGTATGCATGCTACCTCTCACCCCCTATCCTGATATGCATTGTCCTTTCACCCCCATTTCCTGGTATGCATGGTCCCCTCACCCCCTATCCTGATATATATGGTCCCCCTCACCCCTATTAAACTACACACATACCCCAAAAAATTATTTATACTCACCTTTCTTCCCTGTGCTCCAGCGCTGTCCCGTTCTGCCGGAGGTCGGGAGAGGAGAGCGGCGTCGGAGTACGTGCATGCCCATACCGCGCTGTCCGGCGCCACATTGCTGAAGACACACTGCAAATGTGTTTTCAGTAAAATGGCGCCGGATAGCGCTATGCGTATGCGCGATTCCGACGCGCACTAATGGTCTCGTGCGCTGGTCTCCAGCGAGAAGAGAAGCGACGTGGCAATGCTCCTCCCGGTCAGGTAAGTATGTAAGTATGGCGCCGGAGATCGCGGTGTGCATCCAGTGTCTACGCGTACCGCGATCTCCGGCGCTATACACAATCCTCACCGCTGGATGCCATCTTCTGTCTGGAGCCAGACTGCGCAGGCGTGTCACACTTGCGCAGTCTTTAAAGGCTTCGGACAGAGTGACGCTCCCAGCGTTATATTATAGATATTATATATTTGTGCATTATTGAACTTATTCCTCTTGTGGTCACCTTTGTTGCTGCAATAGATGCATATAAATACACAATAAAACAGCCCTGGCTCACATTGCTAACTCAACTTCTTCAGCGATGCTCTAGGAGTGCTGAATGCCTTTGGAGAAAAACCTGCACACCAGAAGACTTCATCCACTTTAAATTCATGTTAAGAACTTATAACGCTGCCCTTCACCTCGCCAAACAGACCTACTTCACCACCCTGATCTCCTCACTAGCCAACAACCCCAAGAAACTTTTTGACACTTTTCACTCCCTCCTCAGGCCAAAAGCACATGCCCCTATCACAGACATTTGTGCTGACGACCTGGCCTCCCACTTTATAGAAAAAATAGATACTATCCGTCAGGAAATCTGCTCTCAACCACCAAGTGCTGTGACTCCCATCCCACCCTGTATTTCCCCTAGCTCACTTTCCACATTTGATCCCATCACAGAAGAAGTCTCCAGACTCCTCTTTTTCTCTCGTCCGACTACATGCACGACCGACCCCATTCCCTCACATCTCTTCCAGTCTCTCTCTCCAGTTGTCACAACTCACCTAACTACAATCTTTAATCTCTCACTCTCCTCTGGCATTTTCCCATCTTCCTTCAAACACTCCATCGTTACTCCATTACTAAATAAACCCGCACTCGACCCTTCCTGCACAAACAACTACAGACCGGTCTCCAATCTCCCCTTCATCTCTAAACTTTTGGAGCGCCTAGTCTACTCCCGCCTTACCCGTTACCTCTCCACTCACTCCCTTCGAGAGCCTTCACAGTCCGGCTTCTGCCCCCTACATTCGACTGAAACTGCATTCATCAAAGTGACCAATGACCTTCTGACAGCAAAACGTAACGGCGACCACTCTCTGCTCATTCTTCTCGACCTTTCTGCAGCTTTCAACACAGTTGACCACTGTCTCCTACTGTCTAGGCTCCAGTCACTAGGTATTAAGGACACTGTTCTCACCTGGTTTTCTTCCTATCTTTCTGACCGCTCCTTCAGTGTTTTGTTCTCTGGCTCCACGTCATCTCCTCTTCCTCTCGCTGTCGTGGTACCCCAGGGGTCAGTCCTTGGCCCCCTTCTCTTCTCTCTCTACACGGCCCCAATTGGACAGACCATCAGCAGATATGGCTTTCAGTACCATCTTTATGCTGATGACACACAACTATACACGTCATCCCCCGACCTTACCACCGCTGTACTACAGAACGCCACCGACTGTCTGTCCACAGTCTCCAACATCATGTCCGCTCTCTATTTGAAACTTAACCTCTCCAAAACTGAACTCCTTCTGCTCCCGCCGTCTACTAACCTCCCTAAATCTGACATTTCCCTCTCTGTGGGCAGCACCATAATAACACCCCGGCAGCAGGCTCGCTGTCTGGGTGTTATGTTTGACACCAATCTCTCCTTCCCTCCCATATACAATCTCTTGCCCTGCCTACACCTAAAGAACATCTCTAGAATCCGCCCTTTTCTCACCATGGAAACAACAAAAACCCTCACTGTAGCATTGATCCACTCCTACTTGGACTACTGCAACGCTCTATTACTTGGCCTCCCCATTACTCGACTATCCCCTCTCCAGTCCATCCTTAATGCAGCAGCAAGGGTCATCCATCTGGCTAATCGGTACTCGGACGCGTCTGCTCTTCGCCAGTCCTTACACTGGCTGCCCATTCATTATAGGATACAATTCAAAGTGCTTGTTCTCACCCACAAAGCTCTCCACAGTGCAGCACCCCCTACATCTCCTCCCTCATTTCTATCTATCGGCCTAACCGACTGCTGCGCTCTGCAAACGACTTTCGACTAACCTCTGCACTAATCCATACCTCCCACTTCCGACTCCAAGACTTCTCCCGCGCTGCGCCAATCCTCTGGAATGCTCTACCCCAAGAAATTAGGACTATCCACAATTTGCATGGTTTCAGGCGCTCCCTCAAAACACATTTGTTCAGAGCGGCCTATCACATTCACTAATCAAAGTCGTTCTATGTTTAAGTGTGTGTGTGTGTAGCCCATTCACTATCTCCATCCATCCCTCACTCCCTAAGATGGCTGGACCATCATTGTAAATGTACCATTGTATATACACACCTGTACTTTGTATCTCCCCACCTCATTGTAGATTGTAAGCTCTCACGAGCAGGGGCGGCTTATTTTGCTTTAATTATTGTATTGTTAACGTTGTTACTTATGACTTGTGTTTTGAAACTGTTAAACTGTAAAGCGCTGCGGAATATGATGGCGCTATATAAATAAAGATTATTATTATTATACATTATTTGTTTTTTATTTTGTTTTTATTCTTATCTTTATTTTATTATAGGCATAATTTGTTTGTATATCTACCTGCTGTATGAGTGCTCCACAATATGTGCTGCTGCTATTCATCATCGGTCTATCTATTCTGATGTTTGGGACATACATGAATCTCCTATATGCATGATGGTCGTTGGTCATTTACACATCATTCATTGTTTTTTCTGTCCATCTGTGCATGACATATAGATGTGTATAATGATATATTGTTTAAAGAACATGTACCTATTTTTGACATATTTTGATTTGTATAAGTATGACTTTGTACGATGTGATTATAATTTTCTTTTTTGTCAATTGTTTTCGCTTGGATATATTATTGTGAGACATATATATATGCATTATAATATTGTTATGTGTTCCTTCTATTTGCATTTGTTGTCTTTGAAGAGTCATTGTCTGATTGATTTTTGTATATTATGTGCCCTGGTAATTTCATTCATTTTCGGCATATATTGTTAGCGCTGTCACAGGCTGCACGCATGCACACCTCGCTTCTGCCATCCCAGCCGGCTTCCCATGTCTTTATGCATCTTGGGGCATCAGATCACGTGGGGATTACGTGTTCCTGATGCCTCTTGCAACATGACGCGGGCGCTGGCTGGCGTCACGGTTGCCGTGGTGATGGATGCATCACTTCCGGTCCACAGCAGCGCTACTTCCGGTGTGCGCTCGTATATATAGTTCAGTATTTTTAATTATAATTTATCCCTGATGAAGGTACCATCCAAAACGCGTGTAGGGGTGGACTGGCGGACCCTCCAGGCCTTTTGTGGTGCTACACAATAGGTAATGTTTTGACACCGTCTGTGTAATTTGCCCTGGCTATATGCATGCATTATACTTCTTGCACCATGTGTGTAATTAGCCTTTGCTATGTTCATTTATTATTGTTTTTGCACTATTGCACTTTACTATTATGAGATACTAGCTTGGCCTATTGGTCGTCGGGGGCGCAGGCAATTTCAGAAAAAGCATGCTAATCAAATTTAAATGTATTTCATGAGATGATGAACACAGACAGGTATTTATGTATGTAGATTGGTAATACAATAAATTGGTTTGATAAGTAGAGGCCAAAAAATGTCTTCCGGTTGAGGTGCACCTGCAGGTCATTGTTTCATTCTGCAGGTTTATGAAAATGAATGTTTAACCCCTCTCTGCCATCCGACGTACTATCCCGTCCATGAAACCCGTGACAATCTGACCATGGACGGGATAGTACGTCGAAGCGATCAGCTGCGCTCCCGGGGGGAGCGCAGCTGATCGCGGCCGGGTGTCAGCTGATTATCACAGCTGACACCCGACACTATGTGCCAGGAGCGGTCACGGATCGCTCCCGGCACATTAACCCCTGGCACACCGCGATTAAACATGATCGCGGTGTGCCGGGGGCTCAGGGGAGCATCGCGCAGGGAGGGGGATCCCTGCGTGCTCCTCTGAGACCCTCAGAACAGCGCAATGTGACCGCGCTGTTCTGAAGGCTTCTACCCTGCAGGACCCCAGATCCAAGATGGCCGCCGGGTCCTGCAGGGAGGCGGCTTCCTCAGTGCCTGCTGAGAGCAGGCGCTGACGAAGCCTGCAGCACTGCCTGTGAGATCGCTGGTCTTACAGAGTGCTGTTCACACTGTGAGACCAGCGATCTGACCCTATACTGTAATGTCCCACAATGGGACAAAGTAAAAAAGTTTAAAAAATTAAAATAACAAGTGTAAAAAATGAATGCTAAAATAAAGGAAAAAAAAATATTCCCCAATAAATTAATTTCTTCCTGTAAATAAAAAAAACAAACTAATAAAAGTACATATATTTGGTATCGCCGCGTCCGTAACGACCCCCTATAGAATTGTCCCAAAAGTTAACCCCTTTAGTGAACCACTTAAAAAAAACAAAAAAACAAAGCAAAAAATCAATGCTTTATCATCATACTGCCGAACAAAAAGCGGAATAACACGCGAACAAAAAGACCGATATAAAAAAACATAGTACCGCTGAAACGTCATCTTGTCCTACAAAAAACGAGCTGCCATACAGCATCATCAGCGAAAAAATCAAAAAGTTATAGCTCGCAGAATAAAGCGATGCAAAAATAATTATTTTTTATATAAAATTGTTTTTATTGTATAAAAGTGCCAAAACATAAAAAATGATATAAATGAGGTATCGCTGTAATCGTACTAAACCAAAGAATATAACCGCTTTATCAATTTTACCACACACGGAACGGTATAAACGCCCCCCTAAAAGAAATTCATGAATTGTTGATTTTTGTTCATTCTAACCTCCCAAAAATCAAAATAAAAAGCGATCAAAAAATGTCACGTGCTCAAAAATGGTACCAATAAAAAACATCAACTCGTACCGCAAAAAATAAGACCTCACATGACTCTGTGGGCCAAAATATGCAAAAATTATAGCTCTCAAAACGTGGTGATGCAAAAACTATTTTTTGCAATAAAAAGCGTCTTTTAGCGTGACAGCTGACAAACATATAAACCCGCTATAAATAGTAAATCAAACCCCCTTTATCACCCCCTTAGTTATGGAAAAATAATAAAATTAAAAAAAATGTATTTATTTCCATTTTCCCATTAGGGATAGGGTTAGGGTTGCGCCTAAAGTTAGGGTTAAGGTTGCGCCTAAAGTTAGGGTTAGGGTTGCGCCTAAAGTTAGGATTAGGGTTAGGGTTGGGATTAGGGTTAGGGGTGTGATAGGGTTAGGTTTGTGGTTAGGGTTATGGTTAGGGTTGGAACTAGGGTTAGGGGTGTGTTGGGGTTAGGGTTGGCGTTAGAATAGGGGGGTTTCCACTATTTAGGCACATCAGGGGCTCTCCAAATGTGACATGGCATCTGATCTCAATTCCAGCCAATTCTGCGTTGAAAAAGTTAAACGGTGCTGCTTTACTTCTGAGCTCTGCCATGTGCCCAAACAGTAAGTTTACCCCACATAATGGGTATCAGTGTACTCAGGACAAATTGCACAATAACTATTGGGGTCCAATTTCTTCTGTTACCCTTGGGAAAATAAAAAATTGGGGGAAAAATATCATTTTTGTAAATAAAAAAAATATTTTTTTGTTTTTAGGCTTTACGTTATAAACTTCTGTGAAGCACTTGGGGCTTCATAGCGCTCACCACACATTTAGATAAGTTCCTTGTGGGGTCTATTTTCCAAAATGGATACATATCAAAAACTGACCGGCACATCCAAACATAGATCCAGTGTGAACAGGTGCAACTCATACACATTCAAGAAAAAAAAGTAGCACACTGTAGCGCTATAGCTTGCGGACACAAAATATGAAAATATGAAAAATATGAAAAATGAATTGCATGACTGCCTTAGAAATATGAAAAATTGAGAAGTCTTAGCGCATAAAAAGGCCAATTTATGTGTACCTGGGAGCCACATTAAGGCTCTTCTCGTATCCCAGGTCCTAACTATGCCAATCCTCACTAAGAAAAGTCTGTCTGCATGGGAACATATGAATCCTTTCTTCAGACTAAAATCTACATCTCTGTGGAGGGTGTTATGTTTCGGTAGCTGAGGAGTGCAGGCAAAAAAGGCAATACACCAGAGAAGTTGGAATCTATGAGATTGCAGTACCCTGACTAACCACCACAACTAGAGGCAGCCGTGGAGCGTTCCTACGTTGGTCCTAGACGCCTCGTCACAGCCTGAGAAACTAACTACACCTAAAGATAGATATAGGAAAGCTATCTGCCCCGGAGCAGAACCCCAAAGATAATAGAAAGCCCCCAAACATGTAATGGCGGTTAGACAAGAAGAAATACCGACACAGACAGAAAACAGTATGAGCAAACGTTGGGGCCCAAACTAACTAAACAGAAAAGGATAGGAAGGGTACTTACTGCAATCCCAGAAAACCCTGAAAAGCACCAACTCTACTAATTTCAAAAACACCTGAGATCACACGACCTCTACCACCTAAATTAGTTCTCTGGTGTAACAAAATCAAAACAGCAGCCACTGAAAAACTGGAAAAAGCAAAAGTACAAACATCAGTGGCTGAACTAAACTGAGAGGGCAAAAGCCCCCGGAGGGAACCCTGAAGGCCCCCACAGAAGTGCAGGACAAAATGCAAAAATCAAGCACAAAAACAAAAAGAAGAAAATGTCTTATCTGTTAGCAGGAGATGCAGACACGACACAGCAGGCTACAAGGGAAACAGGAATCAAGGATAGAGACCAGAACAATTGATCACCGGCAACCCTGATGGGAAGGTGACTCCCTTATATAAGACCAGTTAGTAACACCTGATTCCCAATCGTCACAATCTTCACTGGACAGACCAGCACCGCTTGTAACCACCAGAGGGAGCCTCTGCTCAGAACTCATCCCAAGCCCACTCACAACAGTACCCCCCTTGAGGAGTGGTCACCGAACCCTCATTTGAGCAACCAGGTCGGTCAGGATGAGTTCTATGGTACGCATGGATGAGTCTCCTAGCATGGATGTCCGAAGCAAACACCCAAGAATTGTCTTCCTGACCATAACCTCTCCACTTAACCAAATACTGGAGTTTCCGTCTAGAAAAACGAGAATCTAATATTTTCTCAACCACATACTCCAGATTGCCCTCAACCAAAACAGGGTCAGGAGGCACAGCAGCAGGAACCACTGGCTCAACAAACCTCTTCAACAAGGACTTGTGGAACACGTTATGGATTTTAAATGTCCCTGGAAGAAGCAAACGAAAAGAAACAGGATTAAGAATCTCCATGATCTTATAAGGTCCAATGAACCTAGGCTTAAATTTAGGAGATGCTACTCTCATAGGAATATTTTTTGAGGACAACCAGACCAAGTCCCCTACTTTAAACCGAGGACCATCAGTCCTATGCCGGTTAGCAAACCGCTGGGCCCTCTCCTGAGAGAGGGACAACCTCTCCACTACCTGGTCCCAAATCCGTTGCATACGCTCCACAACAGAGTCAACACCTGGACAGACAGAAGCCTCCGTCTGTCCTGAAGAAAATCGAGGGTGAAACCCAGAATTACAGAAAAACGGAGACATCAAAGTGGCAGAGCTAGCCCCATTATTAAGAGCAAACTCAGCCAAAGGCAAAAAAGAGACCCAGTCATCCTGATCAGCAGACACAAAGCATCTTAGATAAGTCTCCAATGTCTGGTTTGTTCTCTCAGTTTGACCATTGGTCTGAGGATGAAATGCCGAGGAGAAAGACAATTGAACACCCAGTTTAGAACAAAAAGTCCTCCAAAATCTGGAAACAAACTGGACTCCTCTGTCAGACACTATGTTCTCAGGAATGCCGTGTAAACGAACCACGTGCTGAAGGAACAACGGCACCAATTCAGAGGAGGAAGGCAACTTAGGTAATGGCACAAGGTGTATCATCTTGGAAAACCTATCACAAATCCCCAGATGGCGGTCATTCTCTGAGAAACAGGAAGGTCGGAAATGAAATCCATAGAGATATGGGTCCATGGTCTCTTGGGCACAGGCAATGGCATCAACAAACCACTAGAGCGAGAGCAAGGCTTGGAGCGAGAGCAAGTCCCGCAGGACTGCACAAATTCCCTGACATCACGAGACAAGGTAGGCCACCAAAAGGACCGACTAACCAAGTCTCTGGTACCAAAAATTCCGGGATGCCCAGCCAACGCGGAACAATGAATCTCAGACATCACACTCTTTTTCCACTGGTCCGGGACAAACAATTTTCCAACAGGGCAGCGCTCGGGCCTATCCTCCTGACACCCCTCCAGAGCAAGTCTCAAATTAGGTGAGATGGCGGAAAGAACTACACCCTCTTTCAAAATAACAGAAGGATCAGATAACTCAGGAGAGTCCGCAAGGAAGCTCCTCGAGAGGGCATCCGCCTTAACATTCTTAGTGCCAGGAAGAAAGGAAACCACAAAATTAAAACGTGTGAAAAACAAGGCCCACCAGGCCTGTCTAGGATTGAGTCGCTTGGCAGATTCCAGATAAACCAGATTCTTATGGTCAGTAAGGACCACCACCTGATGTTTGGCTCCCTCCAGCCAATGTCTCCACTCTTCAAAAGCCCACTTCATGGCCAATAACTCCCGATTACCCACGTCATAATTACGTTCAGTAGGAGAAAATTTTCGAGAGAAAAAGGCACAAGGGTTACTTTTAGAGGTCTCTGGATCTTTTTGGGACAAAACGGCACCTGCCCCAATTTCAGAGGCATCAACCTCCACCTGAAATGGCAGAGAAACATCAGGCTGCCGTAGAACAGGAGCAGAAGTGAATCTCTGCTTAAGTTCCTGAAATGCAGAGACTGCCTCAGGAGGCCAATTCACCACATCAGAACCCTTTTTGGTCAAATCAGTTAATGGTTTAACAATAACCGAGAAATTACCAATAAATTTACGATAAAAATTGGCAAAACCCAAAAATCTTTGAAGAGCCTTTAATGAAGTAGGTTGGACCCAATCACAGATGGCCTGAACCTTGACCGGGTCCATTTCAATAACAGATGGGGACAAAATGAATCCCAGAAATGAGATCCTCTGTACGCCAAAAAGACACTTTGATCCCTTCACATACAGAGCATTCTCTCTCAAAATCTGGAAGACAGTTCGAACATGTTTCACATGAGAGTCCCAGTCATTAGAAAAAATCAAGATATCATCCAAATAAACAATCAGAAATGTATCCACAAAATCCCTGAAAATGTCATTCATGAAGGACTGGAAGACAGAAGGAGCATTAGTGAGCCCAAAGGGCATCACAAGGTACTCAAAATGCCCCTCCGGGGTATTGAATGCCGTCTTCCATTCATCCCCGTGCTTAATGCGAATAAGGTTATATGCCCCCCTGAGGTCAAGCTTGGTAAACCAAGTAGCGTTTTTCACCCTGGAAAACAGGTCAGAAATCAAGGGTAACGGGTATTGATATTTCACAGTAATATTGTTCAAAAGACGATAATCAATACACGGCCTTAATGAACCATCCTTTTTGGCCACAAAGAAAAAACCGGCACCTAAGGGTGAAGAAGATGGTCTGATATGACCCTTCTCCAATGACTCCTTGATATAAGACCGCATAGCGTCATGTTCAGGTACAGACAAGTTAAAAAGGCGACCTTTAGGGAATTTACTACCAGGCACTAATTCAATAGCACAGTCATAGCTCCTATGGGGAGGCAAGGATGCAGATTTACTTTCGCTAAATACATTAGAAAAATCAATCAAAAAGTCAGGAACATCCTGAGCCTGGGGGGAGGCAGAAAAAACAGGAGTGTTGGTATTAACACATTGGCAGCCCCAACTGGTTACAGACACAGATTTCCAATCCAAAACAGATTATGAGACTGTAACCAAGGGAAACCCAGTACGATAATATCATGCAGATTATACAGAACCAAAAATTTGCAGCACTCTTGATGATCAGGTTCAACCCTCATTATCACCTGAGTAGAGAACTGAGGTTTATTCTCAGCCAAAGGGGTAGAATCGATCCCCAGTAGGGGAATAGACTTCTGTAGGGGTATCAAGGGAAACCCACAACGTTTAGCAAAATCATAATCCATCAGGTTAATAGCTGCTCCAGAATCAACGAAAGCCTGAGCAGAAAATGAGGACAGAGAGCATATCAGAGTGACAGTTAATAAAAACTTAGTCTGAACACTACCCAAGACAACTGAGCGTGCAAAACGTCTTCCCCGCTTAGGGCAGACTGAAATAGCATGAGAGGCATCACCACAGTAGAAACATAACCCATTGCGCTTTCGAAACTCATGACGCTGTGCCCCAGACACCACTCTATCACACTGCATGGATTCAGAAGCAGGTTCACAAGGCAACACTATTCCACGCATACTTCTCCGCTCACGCAAACGTCTGTCAATTTGAATCGCTAATGACATAGAATCATTGAGACCAGAGGGGACAGGGAATCCCACCATAACATCCTTTACATTATCTGACAGACCCTTCCGAAAAAGGGCCGCCAAAGCGTCGTCATTCCACTTGGTCAGGACTGCCCACCTACGGAATCTCTGACAGTATAACTCAGCGTCATCAAGCCCCTGATTTAATGCCAACAAGGCTTTTTCAGCTTGATCAGTGACATTAGGCTCATCGTACAATAACCCCAAAGCCTGAAAAAATGCATCAACATCACTCAAAACAGGATCCCCAGGTGTCAGGGAAAAAGCCCAATCCTGAGGATCGCCGCGCAGGAGAGAGATGACAATTTGAACCTGCTGCGCTGCGTTCCCTGAGGACTTAGATTTTAAGGCAAAAAACAATTTACAATTATTTTTGAAATTCTGAAACTTAGCTCGATCCCCTAAAAACAAATCTGGCATGGGAATCCTAGGTTCCACAACAGGCAACCTAGCAAGATATGCAGCAATACTCTGAACCTCAGTGGCAAGCTGGTCCACACGGCAAGACAACTGTGCAAACTCCATTGAGAGAGAAAATCCTGCCCAGCACCCAGAGATACAGAGGGAAAAAAAAAAAATGCAACAAACAGAAAAATATCTCTGACAACTCTGACAACCGTTTTTTCTTTCACAAATTTTTTCCCTTCTGTGAGTACCATACAATTTTAAATTTTGGGCCGGTGATACTGTTATGTTTCGGTAGCTGAGGAGTGCAGGCAAAAAAGGCAATACACCAGAGAAGTTGGAATCTATGAGATTGCAGTACCCTGACTAACCACAACAACTAGAGGCAGCCGTGGAGCGTTCCTACGTTGGTCCTAGACGCCTCGTCACAGCCTGAGAAACTAACTACACCTAAAGATAGATATAGGAAAGCTATCTGCCCCGGAGCAGAACCCCAAAGATAATAGAAAGCCCCCAAACATGTAATGGCGGTTAGACAAGAAGAAATACCGACACAGACAGAAAACAGTATGAGCAAACGTTGGGGCCCAAACTAACTAAACAGAAAAGGATAGGAAGGGTACTTACTGCAATCCCAGAAAACCCTGAAAAGCACCAACTCTACTAATTTCAAAAACACCTGAGATCACACGACCTCTACCACCTAAATTAGTTCTCTGGTGTAACAAAACCAAAACAGCAGCCACTGAAAAAACTGGAAAAAGCAAAAGTACAAACATCAGTGGCTGAACTAAACTGAGAGGGCAAAAGCTCCCGGAGGGAACCCTGAAGGCCCCCACAGAAGTGCAGGACAAAATGCAAAAATCAAGCACAAAAACAAAAAGAAGAAAATGTCTTATCTGTTAGCAGGAGATGCAGACACGACACAGCAGGCTACAAGGGAAACAGGAATCAAGGATAGAGACCAGAACAATTGATCACCGACAACCCTGATGGGAAGGTGACTCCCTTATATAAGACCAGTCAGTAACACCTGATTCCCAATCCTCACAATCTTCACTGGACAGACCAGCACCGCTTGTAACCACCAGAGGGAGCCTCTGCTCAGAACTCATCCCAAGCCCACTCACAACAGGAGGGCTAATGAACCTGGTATAATTAAAACGTCTGTGACCAACAGGTGGAGTGCTCAGGCAGAAGGTAAATGAATACATATCAAAAACTGACCAGCACATCCAAACATAGATCCAGTGTGAACAGGTGCTAAAACCTTAGAGTCCCAACTCATACACATTCAAGAAAAAAAGGTAGCACACTGTAGCGCTATAGCTTGCAGACAAAAAATATGAAAATATGAAAAATATGAAAAATGAATTGCATCACTGCCTTAGAAATATGAAAAATTGAGAAGTCTTAGCGCATAAAAAGGCCAATTTATGTGTACCTGGGAGCCACGTTAAGGCTCTTCTCGTATCCCAGGTCCTAACTATGCCAATCCTCAATAAAATATTGGGGGCAAAAAAATCATTTTTGTAAAAAAAAGATTTTTTATTTTTATGGCTGTACGTTATGAACTTCTGTGAAGCACTTCGGGGTTCAAAGTGCTCACCACACATCTAGATAAGTTCCTTGTGGGATTTATTCTCCAAAATGGAGCCACTTGTGGGGGTTTCCACTGTTTAGGCACATCAGGGGCTCTCCAAATGCGACATGACGCCCCCAGACCATTCCATCAAAGTCTGCAATCCAAAATGTCACTACTTCCCCTCAGAGCCCCGACGTGTGCCCATACAGTAGTTTTCTCCCACATATTGGGTATCAGCGTACTCAGGACAAATTGGACAACAACTTTTGGGGTCCAATTTCTCCTGTTACCCTTGTGAAAATAAAATATTGGGGGCGAAAAAATCATTTTTGTAAAAAAAAAAAGATTTTTTATTTTTATGGCTGTACGTTATAAACTTCTGTGAAGCACTTCGGGGTTCAAAGTGCTCACCACACATCTAGATAAGTTCCTTGGGGGGTCTGTTTTCCAAAATGGGGTCACTTGTAGGGGGTTTCAACTGTTTAGGCACATCAAGGGCTCTCCAAACGTGACATGACGCCCGCAGACCATTCCATCAAATTCTGCAATCCAAAACGTCACTACTTCCCCTCAGAGCCCCGACGTGTGCCCATACAGTAGTTTCCTCCCACATATTGGGTATCAGCGTACTCAGGACAAATTGGACAACAACTTTTGGTATCCAATTTCTCCTGTTACCCTTGTGAAAATAAAATATTGGGGGCAAAAGATCATTTTTGTAAAAAAAAGATTTTTTATTTTTATGGCTGTACGTTATAAACTTCTGTGAAGCACTTCGGGGTTCAAAGTGCTCACCACACATCTAGATAAGTTCCTTGTGGGGTTTATTTTCCATAATGGGGCCACTTGTGGGGGGTTTCCACTGTTTAGGCACATCAGGGGCTCTCCAAATGCGACATGACGCCCCCAGACCATTCCATCAAAGTCTGCAATCCAAAATGTCACTACTTCCCCTCAGAGCCCCGACGTGTGCCCATACAGTAGTTTTCTCCCACATATTGGGTATCAGCGTACTCAGGACAAATTGGACAACAACTTTTGGGGTCCAATTTCTCCTGTTACCCTTGTGAAAATAAAATATTGGGGGCGAAAAATCATTTTTGTAAAAAAAAAGATTTTTTATTTTTATGGCTGTACGTTATAAACTTCTGTGAAGCACTTCGGGGTTCAAAGAGCTCACCATACATCTAGATAAGTTCCTTGTGGGGTCTATTTTCCCAAATGGGGTCACTTGTGGGGGGTTTCCACTGTTTAGGCACATCAGGGGCTCTCCAAATGCGACATGACGCCCCCAGACCATTCCATCAAAGTCTGCAATCCAAAAGGCCACTACTTCCCCTCAGAGCCCCGACGTGTGCCCATACAGTAGTTTTCTCCCACATATTGGGTATCAGCGTACTCAGGACAAATTGGACAACAACTTTTGGTATCCAATTTCTCCTGTTACCCTTGTGAAAATAAAATATTGGGGGCAAAAGATCATTTTTGTAAAAAAAAAGATTTTTTATTTTTATGGCTGTACGTTATAAACTTCTGTGAAGCACTTCGGGGTTCAAAGTGCTCACCACACATCTAGATAAGTTCCTTGTGGGGTTTATTTTCCAAAATGGGGCCACTTGTGGGGGGTTTCCACTGTTTAGGCACATCAGGGGCTCTCCAAATGCGACATGACGCCCCCAGACCATTCCACCAAAGTCTGCAATCCAAAAGGCCACTACTTCCCCTCAGAGCCCCGACGTGTGCCCATACAGTAGTTTTCTCCCACATATTGGGTATCAGCGTACTCAGGACAAATTGGACAACAACTTTTGGGGTCCAATTTCTCCTGTTACCCTTGTGAAAATAAAATATTGAGGGCGAAAAAAAATCATTTTTGTAAAAAAAAGAGATTTTTTATTTTTACGGCTGTACGTTATAAACTTCTGTGAAGCACTTCGGGGTTCAAAGTGCTCACCACACATCTAGATAAGTTCCTTGTGGGGTTTATTTTCCAAAATGGGGCCACTTGTGGGGGGTTTCCACTGTTTAGGCACATCAGGGGCTCTCCAAATGCGACATGACGCCCCCAGACCATTCCATCAAAGTCTGCAATCCAAAAGGCCACTACTTCCCCTCAGAGCCCCGACGTGTGCCCATACAGTAGTTTTCTCCAACATATTGGGTATCATCGTACTCAGGACAAATTGGACAACAACTTTTGGTATCCAATTTCTCCTGTTACCCTTGTGAAAATAAAATATTGGGGCAAAAAGATCATTTTTGTAAAAAAAAGATTTTTTATTTTTATGGCTGTACGTTATAAACTTCTGTGAAGCACTTCGGGGTTCAAAGAGCTCACCATACATCTAGGTAAGTTCCTTGTGGGGTCTATTTTCCCAAATGGGGTCACTTGTGGGGGGTTTCCACTGTTTAGGCACATCAGGGGCTCTCCAAATGCGACATGACGCCCCCAGACCATTCCATCAAAGTCTGCAATCCAAAACGTCACTACTTTCCTTCCGAGCCACGACGTGTGCCCATACAGTAGTTTTCTCCAACATATTGGGTATCAGCGTACTCAGGACAAACTGGAAAACAACTTTTGCGTCCAATTTCTCCTGTTACCCTTGGGAAAATAAAAAGTTGGGGACTTAAAGATCATGTTTGTGGAAAAAATATGATTATTTTATTTTCATGCTCGGGCGTTATAAACTTTAGTGAAACACCTGGGGGTTTAAAGTTCTCACCACACATCTAGATAAGTTCCTTGAGGGGTCTAGTTTCCAAAATGGTGTCATTTGTCGGGGGTTTCCACTGTTTAGGCAGATCAGGAGCTCTCCAAACACTACATGGCGACCAGCCAATTCTGCATTGAAAAAGTCAAGCGGCGCTCCTTCCCTTCCAAGCTCTGCCATGCACCCAAACAGTGGTTTACCCCCACATATGGGGTATCAGCGTACTCAGGACAAATTGCACAATAACTTTTGGAGTTTTGTTACCCTTGGGAAAATAAAAATTGGGGTGAAAAGATAATTTTTGTGGAAAAAATATGATTTTTTAATTTTACGGCTCTACGTTATAAACTTGTGTGAAGCACTTGGGGGTTCAAATTGCTCACCACAGATATAGATAAGTTCCATAGGGGGTGTAGTTTCCAAAATGGGGTCACTTGTGGGGGGTTTCCACTGTTTAGGCACATCAGGGGCTCTGCAAATGCAACATGGCGTCCAATCTCAATTCCAGCCAATTTTGGTTTGAAAAAGTCAAACGGCACTCCTTCCCTTACGAGCTCTGCCGTGTGCCCAAACAGTGGTTTCCCCCCATATATGGGGTATTGGCGTACTCAGGAGAAATTGCACAACAACTTTATCTGTCCATTTTCTCCTTTTACCCTTGTGAAAATAAAAAAAGTTTATAAAAGATCATTTTTGTGACTAAAAAGTTAAATATTAATTTTTTTCCTCCACGTTGCTTCAGCTCCTGTGAAGCACCTGAAGGGTTAATAAACTTCTTCAATGTGGTTTTGAGTACCTTGAGGGGTGCAGTTTTTAGAATGGTGTCACTTTTGGGTATTTTCTGCCATATAGACCCTCAAAGTGACTTCAAATGTGATGTGGTCCCTAAAAAAAATGGCTTTGTAAATTTTGTTGTAAAAATGAGAAATCGCTGGTCAAATTTCAACCCTTATAATTTCCTAACAAAAAAAAATGCTGGTTCCAAAATTGAGCTGATGTGAAGTAGACATGTGGGAAATGTTATTTCATAACTATTTTGTGTGACATATTTCTCTGTTTTAAAGGAATAAAATATAAAATTTGAAAATTGCTAAATGTTCAAAATTTTCGCCATATTTGCGCTTTTTTCAAAAATAAACGCAAGATATATCGAAGAAATTTTACCACTAACGTGAAGTACAATATGTCACGAGAAAGCATGTCTCAGAATCGCAAAGATCCATTGAAGCGTTCCAGAGTTATAACCTCATAATGAGACAGTGGTCAGAATTGTAAAAATTGGCCCGGTCATTAACGTGCAAACCACCCTTGGAGGTGAAGGGGTTTAAACTGTCTTCAGTGATAAAATCATGAATGTGTGGCTTGTTTGGCTCTTTTCTTGCTGATGGGGCAAGTTTACCTTTAAAATGGTGTATCATTTGTGTGTGTGGGGCGAAGTAATCAGCGAAAAAGCAGCACATGTTTGCAAATGTGTTTGCATATGTGACACACCACTTGTGTGTGTGGGTCGAACTAATCACCGAAAAAGCAGTGCATGTATACAAATGTGTTTGCATATGTGACTCACCTGCTGTGAAGTGTGCAATCCTCCAATGTGCCTGAAATAGGCTGGACAAGCACTTGAGCAAGCTGGAAAGACCCCAAGACAAATGTTTGGATTTGTTTGTGATGTCTGTAAGCAGCTTTGTGGTTGTGTGCTTTTGGGTACTGTGCTGCCACCTGCAGTTAATTTGACCTTTCAAATGGTGTATCATTTGTTTGTGTGCGTGGAGTATAAACAGAGCAAGTGTGCAATTTAATAGGCAGTGCATGTTTACAAATGTGTTTGCATATGTGACTTACCTGCTGTGAAGTGTGCAATCCTCCAATGTGCCTGAAATAGGCTGGGCAAGCACTTCAGCAAGCTGGAAAGACCCAAAGGCAAATGTTTGGATTTGTTTGTGATGTCTGTAAGCAGCTTTGTGGTTGTGTGCTTTGGGGTACTGTGCTGCCACTTGCAGGTAATTTGACCTTTCAAATGGTGTATCATTTGTTTGTGTGCGTGGAGTATGAACGGAGCAAGTGTGCAATTTAATAGGCAGTGCATGTTTACAAATGTGTTTGCATATGTGACTTACCTGCTGTGAAGTGTGAAATCCTCCAATGTGCCTGAAATAGGCTGGATAAACAGTTCGGCCAACTGGAAAGCCCCAAGGCACATGTTTGGATTTGTTTGTGATGTCTGTAAGCAGCTTTGTGGTAGTGTGCTTTGGAGTAGTGTGGTGCTACCTGCAGGTCATTTTTCCTTACTGTAGGTTTTTGAAAATTAGTGTTTAAACTGTATTTTGTGATCAATTTATGGATGTGTGGTTTGTTAGGCTATTTTCTTGCTGAAGGGGGCAAGTTTATCTTTCAAATGGTGTATCATTTGTGTGTGTGGGTGCAGTATGAACGGAGATACAAAGTAATCATCGAAAAACAGTGTTCAGAAAAATAGAATAGATAAGCTGTACTTTAGGCTACCTATAAGGTTTATTGCACAGATTTCTACCTGCACCAGATTGCAGCTGTTATGTATTCTGTTGGTACAAGCCCTATTGATCTGTTATACTATGGAATTGTATTGTTCTTACATGCTTGTTAGAGATTAGTGTTGGTGTTGTACCTTCTAACTATAGTGCCTATTCATGTCCTGTTGGATCCAGCAAATCCTTTGTGTTTTAATATTATTATGTGTGCCTCGTTGTTGTTGCTAATTTCCTTTTGTACAATAAAGTTGATATACTTTTTTTAATCTATTGGACCTTTTGATCGTCTTCCTTTTGGTGTTCTCTTGTATAATTGACGATTTGTCCATATATTGTCCTAGTATTGCATTTGTACTATTTATTATATACTAAGTACTTGATGACTTTAACTATGTATAACCAATGTTGTTCATAAGCTATCTTTTATCTGGGAAAGTACCCCTAACCACAGACATGTGGACAAGTGCTTTTGGGCAGTGGCGGTATATGTCACTGACGGCACACTGAGTTAACATCGTGGAAGCCGGGAGCCAGTTGGACCTTGGGATAGAACACGTCCTCCCGACACCTAGAATTGCGGGCCCTAGGTCAATCAGGGTTGCCCCCACAGTCTACAGCTCCTGCACATCATCCTCCTCCTCTTCAGCCTGCATCTCCGAAATGACCACATCAGTCACAAGCTGGAAGCACTGCAGCACTGCATCAGCCAAGTGGCAACTGGCTGTGCTGAAGCTAATATGCTTTAGTGACAAACCGCACAATGCTGAATAGTTGTGGACAGCTCTGAAAGAGCAGGCAGATCTGTGAATGACATCGCTGAACCTACAGCCATGCATGGTCGTGTGTGACAATGGCCGGAACCTGGTGGCAGCTCTGAGGCGAGGCGAGCTCACACATGTACCATGCCTGGCCCATGTGCTGAACCTCATGGTTCAGCGGTTTCTCAAAACATACCCGGAGCTGCCGGATCTGTTTGTCAAAGTACGCCGCCTGTGTGCCCATTTTAGAAAGTCAGCTACAGCTTCAGCCGCCCTTGCCGTGCTTCAGCAGCATTTGCAGCTTCCGGCTCACAGACTGGTGTGTGATGTCCCCACGAGTTGGAACTCTACATTGCACATGCTGGAAAGGATTTGTGAGCAGAAGAAGACAGTTGTTGACTACAGCATCAACAAGGCCATCAGTATTCAATTCAGGCTCCAAACATAAGACTTCAGGAGTGAACATGGATGCCAGACATATGTTCCATCCTACAAAACTTTGAGGAGTCCACCAAGATGGTGAGCGGCGTTGATGCCATAATTAGCGTCACCATCCTGCTTCTCTGTATTCTGAAAAGCTCTCTGCTCACAATGAAGGAGGATGCATTGAAGGTGTAGCACGATGAGATGGAGCAAGGAACCATACAGGGTGGTTACACACAGCCCAGCCTCATGTAATTCCAACGTGGATTGGTCGACAATGGGGAAGAGGAGGAGGAGGAAGAACAGGAGCCACTTTCCTGTGCTATAGACGGTACTACAAGCACAACTGTCATACCGATTGTTAAGCGTGGATGGCCTGAGGACAGGAAGGAGGAGAAGGAGGTGGAGGACAGCATGGTCAGTCGTCCTGTTTGTGAGGACACAGAAGTCTTGCCAGTTAGCAGTCTGGCACACATGGCAAACTTTATGTTGCGCTGCCTTTCCCGTGACCCTCGCATTATCAAAATTAGTGCTGATACTCATTACTGGTTGGTGACACTTCTAGACCCACGCTACAAGGAGAACTTTCAATCTCTTCTTCCAGAGGCAGATAGGTGTGCTAAAATGTTGCAGTACCAGAGGGCCATTGTTGCGGAATTATTAAAAAAAAATCCCATCTGAAAACGCTGGCGGCAGAGGTCACAGTTCATTGGACAACCAAGGAGTAGAGGTGAGACAGACACAACTCCAATCCAGCATAGGCAGGGTAACACTGGCAAAGTTCTGGGACAGTTTTCTAAGACCCTCCACTCGCCCTGGCCCAGAGTCACGGGGTTCTGTCACGAGGAGTGAAAAGTTTGGTAAGATGCTGAGCGAGTACCTTGCTGACTGTACCAACGTCCTCCGTGATACCTCAGTAGCTTTTAATTATTGGGTATCCAAGCTGGACACGTGGCATATACTGGCTCTCTACGCCTTGGAGGTCCTGTCCTGCCCTGCTGCTAGTGTTTTGTCAGAGCGGGTTTTTAGTGCCGCTGGTGGAATTATAACTGATATTCTGATAGGCTGACTTTTATAAAAATGAACAAAGGCTGGATTGGGGCAGACTTCTCTACACCACCGAATGATAACAGCGAAACATAACTAACCTCCAATAAAATGTCTTGTTTTGGGAAGTGTATTCCCATGCATCTCTTCACACCCACACATGGGTATGCGCTTCCTGAGTTTGGCTATTTGGTGTGTTATCTTCCTCCTTCTCCTCATCCTTATCATCCACGACCACTAGATCACCATGGTGACCTTGGTCCGTGATGTAACAGCCAACTTATTGTGTAAAAGAGTGTTTTTGATGCCCTTTAAAAAAAATGTTTACACAGTATGTTGATGTGTACTCCACATGGGGAAATGTTTGTCAGCCCATACACTTAGTGTATGGGAATTCCAAGTATAGGAGACCAGCTCCTGTAAACTGGGAAGGCATTTTTTATAGGCCATCCTCCACATCTCTTCAGACACCACACTAGAACACGAGGGTGAACGTGTTCCGTGATGCCACTATATTGTTTTGCAAAGGTGTTTATGATGCCCGTAACAAAAAATATTTACACAGTATGTTGATGTGTACCCCACAGGGGGAATTGTTTGTCAGCCCATACACTTACTGTATGGGTATTACAAGTATAGGAGACTCGCTCCTTTGTAATGGAAACAGATTTTTAGGAGGAATTCCTCATGGTGTATTCAAAGTGGTGTTTGGGTGCATCCAAATTTGGGGCAGGCCTTGCATTCACTGCATAGGCAAACAGTATGGGAGACCCACTTCCTCATAATGTAAACTTTGTTGGTTGTTCATCTACAACACTGCAATGCTACAATGCTGGTTCTTCAGCCTCACCACTGCAATTCACTAATGCAGGTTCTTCAGCCTCAACAACGCTATTCTCAACTGTTGGTCCTTCAGCCTCAACACTGAAATTCTCCACTGCTGGTCCTTCAGCCTCAACACTGAAATTCTCCACTGCAGGTTTTCCAGACTCAACACTGACATTCTCCACTGCCGGGTCTTCATCCTCAACACTGACATTCTCCAATGCAGGTTCTTCAGGCTCCACAATTCACTGTGTAGACAAACAATATTGGAGTACCAAATTAATAGGAATAATGCTTTCAGGTGGCCATCCAGTACGTTGGATCAAAGGGTTATTGGGGTGCGTGTAACGTTGGGGCAGGGCAGGCCTTACAGTCAATGCATAAGCAAACAGTATGGAAGTACCAAATGAATAATGTGAACTTGGTTTTCATGTGGCCATACAGTACGTAGGTTCAAAGGCTTATTGGGGTGTGTATTACTTTTGTGCAGGCAGGCTTTGCATTCAATGCATAGGCTAACACTAAGGAAGACACACAGTCTTCTAATGGGAACATTTTTTCATGAGGCCCTCAAGTACATCTGTTGAAAGAGTTATTGGGGTGCCTGTTACTTTGGTACAGGTCAGGTCTTGCATTCAATGACTAGGCTAACAGTATGGCAGTACCAAAGGAAAAAAATGGGAACTTTTGGTTTCATGTGCCATCCAGGACGTCTGTTCCAAGTGTTATTGGGGTGTGTTACTTTGTGGCAGGGCAGGCCTTGCATTCAATGCACAGGCTAACACTATGGGAGACCTATTTTCTTATAATTGGAACACTTTTTTATGAGGCCCTCCTGTACATCTCGTGAAAGGGGTATTGGGGTGCGTCCTAATTTTTGTCAGCCCAACCACTCACTGCATAGGCAATAACAGTATAGGAGACCCACTGTTTAATAATGGCACTTTAAGAATATTAATGCCCCTGATAGCCCTATAAAAATTGGCTTTGTGACTTTCAGAGTCCCTCCTTCATAAATGAAACAGGATGTGTCTGATGATGTGTCACACATCACATGGCCAGCTAAGGTTGTTAAATGTTAAAATGACATGTCCCAGTGAATGCATTTGTATTGGTTGAAAGCAATGCTAAAGCTGAAAAACGCATCAAAAACGCTACGTGTGAACATAGCACAAGTGGTGGAGGTACATTTTTTTTGGGGGGGGGGGTTATTTCTTTTGCCTTACATACAAATTATTACCCTGGAAAGGATGTTCCTTAAAATATTTCCCTGGAAAAATCTATTTTGGTTTAGTTTTTGTATGTTTTAGTGTGCGCCTGTAAGAGTGGCTTAAGACTCTGATAACATTGCTCACAGCTGTGACCTAGGAGTCAGAAATGCATCCAGGGGTGTTCCCTATGATGTTCCCATGACTTTTGAGCACTGTTCCCATCGATTTCAGATGTTTTTAGACCCTAAAAGGACCCCCGGGGGGATTGCTGCAAAAATGTTCGGTTTTCTCATAGACTTACATTGGGCTCGTTGCTCAGGTCGAGCAACGAGCATCTGAGCATTTTAGTGTTCGCTCATCACTACACCGTTTCATCAAAGATTACCTTTCTAAGTGAAGTGTGATGAAACGGGCCCGGGGGTCACGGTTTATGATCCCACCGCTGCCACCAATGTGATGAAACGGGCTCGGGGGTCACGGTTTACGATCCCACCACTGCCACCAATGTGATGAAAAAACAGCCAACAAGTCTATTGACCTTACACTTTACCGCAGGGGGGCTTATTTTAGTTATCCCACCGCTGCCACCAATATGTCATGAACTGCAGGGATTTATGTATATCCCACTTTCCAGTTTTGCTTAGGAACTCGCAGCTCTCTGGCGCTCCCCTTACCCTTAGGTCAGTCAGGGAACTGCACCTAGGATAATTAGTCGCCGGACAGGCCTGCTTGGATGTGTACTGGCTATTAGGCACGCTGCAGCCAGGCAATACGCTTATAAAACCTGCTCCGTCACTGCCAGCTTTACCCAATGCCCAGCACACATTTGCTGCCACCAGCCTCTGGTTCTAGAATGTTGGGCAGGGGCCACCCCAATTTAGTAGCGCAATTCCCTTCGGAGGACGTGACAGTACGTTATAGAGTAAGGAGAAATGAAACTAGTAATTTTATATATTTTACTCCAAAAAGGTTGGCAGTGTTTACAAAAGGTCTAAAAGATATTACAATATGAGACAATTAAAGTATGTACAAGACAATTACAATATAATAGGGGTTAATGGTAGAAGACGCATTTACATCTGCTTAAGTCCTTTCTGGCACACCATACGGTTGGGGAAGGGCGACACGTCACAATGCGTCACAGAGTTTCACTGCATCAGGTTTCCAGGGCAAGACTGCTGCAAAATGAGCTGCCACTACCTTATACCCCCCTGGTGGTGACATCTGTAAAGGGGCTGAGTTAGGGAAACCCTCCTCTTCCTGCCAGTGTGAATATTTTTCTAAAAAACTTTTGAATTACATAACTAAAATGGAACCTCCTACGGCGATGCACGGAGTACTATCTTACTCCACAGGACATTGGCGTTCATTTAAGTCTAAAGGCGAAGTAGCTGGATGGATCGGCTAAGTAGGAATCCGTTTCTTGGATTCTGCTGACGCTGGAGTCTAGAAAACTACAGGCCCGGGTAAAACTACAGGCCGCACAACCCAAGTATGTAACTCTCATACTCATAACATCAACAGAGGCCACGTTATGCCCTAATGATTAGATTTTAGATCAACGCTATCTGAGACACAGGAGCATGGTCTTAAACAAAGGACTGCTTTCTGCTAATTACCACATTCCTTAGGGAGGGGTGAGAGGTTTAGGGTTACATGCAGAGGAATGAAGTGAGCTAGGGAGAATAGCTAGCAGCTGCTGACAGGAGAGGAAAGGAAGGGGGTCAGACCCTCACAGCTAGTATAGCAGAGCTCACTGTGTGCGGAAAGTTCTGGAAGGGAACTTTGAATGTGGGCAAAATGGGAGTATCATTACACCTCCCCTTTTGGATTGTGCTACGGAGGCAGGACCTCTCGGTACTACTCTATGTGCACCTTGGCAGGTTCGCCTGGGCGAGACAACCCATCTGCGTTGCCATGCTTACTGCCCTTTTTGTGTTTCACAGTAAAGTCATACTGCTGGAGGGCAATGCTCCAGTGTAGCAACCTTCCATTCGTTCCAGACACTGTGTGCAGTCAGCTCAGGGGGTTGTGGTCGGTCACCACCATGATGGTGTGACCGTACAGGAAGGGCTGCAAATGTTGCAGTGCCCAGACCATGGCCAACCACTCCTTCTCGATGGTGGAATAGGCCACTTCCCTCGGCCGAAGCTTCCAGCTCAGGTACAACACGAGGTGCTCTGGCTGAGCACAGCACCGAGGCCAAACTCGTTGGCGTCTGTCTGTACTAGGAACTGCTGACTGCTGTCAACTGCTTTTAACATGGGACAGCTGCACACGGCTGTTTTGAGAGCCCAGAAGGCCACCTCACAGCCGTCTGTCCAGTCGACTGTTTGGGGTAGCTTCTTCCGGGTGAGGTCAGTCAAGGGCTTTGCAAGGCTCCGATAGTTCTGAACAAAACACCTATAGTACATAGTACCCTGCAGTGCCCAGGAAGGACATCACCTGTTTCTTGGTCCTGGGGGTGGGCCAGAACACGATCGCGTCCACTTTCTGTGGCTCTGGCCTCATGGAGCCCCCGCCTACCCGGTGCCCCAGGTAGTGGACCTCCCTCATGCCCATCTGGCACTTTCCCGGCTTGATGGCCAGGCCTGCTTGGTGAATACGCTGGAGCACCTCCTGGAGATGCTGCAGGTGTTCCTCCCAGGTGGAACTGAAGATGGCAATGTCATCCAGGTACGCCACTGCGTACTTCTCCAGTCCCTGAAGCAGGTGGTTGACCA
This sequence comes from Oophaga sylvatica, assembly GCA_033576555.1. NCBI lineage: Eukaryota > Metazoa > Chordata > Amphibia > Anura > Dendrobatidae > Oophaga > Oophaga sylvatica. The sequence goes on along the minus strand of JARQOD010010678.1, from coordinate 332 downwards.
TCCGCTGGAAAGTGGTAGGGGCATTCTTCATGCCGAAGGGCATGACCGTGGACTCGTACAGTCCGAAGGGTGTGATAAAAGTGGACTTCTCCTGTGCCTCAGGGCTCAGTGGTATCTGCCAGTATCCCTGACTCAGGTACATTATGGACAGATATTTGGCACCAGGTAACCGCTCAGGTAGCTCCTCGATGCGCGGCATTGGGTGCGCATCAGAGGCTGTGATGGCGTTGAGCCCCCTGTAGTCCACGCAGAACTAGGTGGTCCGATCATTCTTGGGCATGAGAACTACAGGTGAGGCCCACGCGCTTTTTGACCGTTGAACCACCCTCAGC
>JARQOD010010677.1:0-26391 GCA_033576555.1 Oophaga sylvatica | reverse complement strand
TATGGGGGGGGGGGGATAGAGGATCGGGCTCTTTACAGTGAGGGCATAGGAGGAGTCGGGTGCTTATAGGGTGGAGGGCTATGGGAGTGGGGGTTTATTTTAGGGTGGAGGGGTTGGAGGGTGGGTGCTGTTATGGGTGGGGGGGCGAAAGGAGGAGTGGGGGCTTTTACGGGTGGGGTGGTTTGGGAGGGGGGGGATATTTACGGGTGGGGGGGGAATATAGGAGGGTCGGGGTTATTAGGGTGGAGGGGTTTAGGGGTGGTTTCTTTACTGGGTGGGGGGGTTAGGAGGTCGGGGGCTTATATACGAGTGCGGGCAAAAGGGGTTGGGTGCATATTGGGTGGAGGGGTTGGATTGGGGCATTACTGTGGGAGGGGTTATAGGAGGGTCGGGTGCTATAAGGGGGGGGGGCAAAGGGAGTGGGGGGCTCAATACGGTAAAAGGGTATAGGGGATCGGGTGATATACGGGTGGGGGGGAAAAGGGGGTGGGGCTATATATGGGGGAGGGGTATGGAGGATTGGGTGCTTTATATGGGTGGGGGCTTTGGGGAGGATGGGCTCAAAAACCCGGGTGGGGGCTTAGGGTGGGGTCTAAATGGGGGGGGAAAATTGGAGGGGGGTCTTTAGGGGAGGGGAAGGAGGAGTGGGGGGATATCGGTGGGGGGCGTATGGTGAGTGGGGGCCCTTATATACTGAGTGCGGGGAAAAAATAGGGGAGTTGGGTGCTATAATGGGTGGAACGTTAGGAGTGGGGGTGCTATATACTGTGTGGAGGGGGAAAGGAGGAGTGGGTGCTTTTTAGGGTGGGGGGGGTTTTGGGGGGAGTGGGGGCCAAATGGTGCGGGAAATATAGGGGGGGGGGGTGCTTATTTTGGTGGGGGGGTATGGAGGAGTGGGGGGTGCTATATATGGTGGAGGGGGTTAGGTTTGAGTGGGGGTTTAATAACTGAGGAGGGACAAATAGGGGGGAGTGGTGCATTTTCGGGTGGGGGGGGTATAGGAGTGGGGCTTATATTACTGGGTGGAGGGGTGTTATAGGAGTCGGGTGCTAATACTGGGTGGAGGGGCATATAGGAGGAGTCGGGTGCTACTGTATATACTGGGTGGAGGGGCGTATATGAGGAGTCGGGGCTCTATATACTGGGTGGAGGGGCATATAGGAGGAGTGTGTGCTATATACTGGGTGGAGGGGGCTATAGGATGAGTCGGGGCTCTATATACTGAGTGCATGGACAAATAGGAGGAGTTGGGTGCTATATACTGGGTGGAGGAGCGTATAGGGGTCGGGTGCTATATACTGTGTGGAGGGGTGTATAGGAGGAGTCGGGTGCTATATACTGGGTGGAGGGGCGTATAGGAGGAGTCGGGGCTCTATATACGGGTGGAGGGGCGTTATAGGAGGAGCGGGGTGCTATTACTGGGTGGAGGGGCATATAGGAGGAGTCGGGGCTCTATATACCGGTGGGAGGGGCGTTATAGGAGGGTGTATCCCCCCCCCCCCCCCCGGGGGGGGGGGGGGGGGGGGGGGGGGGGGGGGGGGGGGGGGGGGGGGGGGGGGGGGGGGTAGAGGGGCGTATAGGAGGTGTCGGGGCTCTATATACTGGGTGGGGGCGTATAGGAGGAGTCGGGTGCTGTATACTTGGTGGAGGTGCGTATAGAGGAGTTGGGAGCTATATACTGGGAGGAGTGGCGTATAGAGGAGTCGGGTGCTATATATTGGGTGGAGGGGCATATAGGAGGAGTCGGGTGCTCTATACTTGGTGGAGGGGCATATAGGAGAAGTCGGGGCTCTATCTACTGGGTGGAGGGGCGTATAGGAGGAGTCGGGTGCTATATACTGGGTGGAGGGGCGTATAGGAGGAATCGGGGCTCTATCTACTGGGTGGAGGGGGTATAGGAGGAGTTGGGTGCTATATACTGGGTGGAGGGGCGTATAGGAGGAGTCGGGGCTCTATATACTGAGTGCAGGGACATATAGGAGGAGTCGGGTGCTATATACTGGGTGGAGGGCGTATAGGAGTCGGGGCTCTATATACTGGGTGGAGGTGCGTATAGGAGGAGTCAGGTGCTATATACTTGGTGGAGGGCATATGGGAGGAGTCGGGGTTCTATATACCGGGTGGAGGTGCGTTAGGGGAGTCGGGTGCTATATACGGGTGGAGGAGCGTATAGGAGGAGTCGTGTTCTATATACTGGGTGGAGGGGCGTATAGGATGAGTCGGGGCTCTATATACTGAGTGCAGGGACAAATAGGAGGAGTTGGGTGCTATATACTGGGTGGAGGAGCGTATAGGATTCGGGTGCTATATACTGTGTGGAAGGGCATATAGGAGGAGTCGGGGCTCTATATACCAGGTGGAAGGGCTTTATAGGAGGAGTCGGGTGCTATATACTGGGTGGAGTGGCGTATAGGAGGAGTCGGGTGCTATATACTGGGTGGAGGGGCATATAGGAGGAGTCGGGTGCTGTATACTGGGTAGAGGGGCGTATAGGAGGAGTCGGGGCTCTATATACTGGGTGGAGTGGCATATAGAAGGTGCCGGGACTCTATATACTGAGTGCAGGGACATATAGGAGGAGTCGGGTGCTATATATTGTGTGGAGGGGTGTATAGGAGGAGTCGGGGTGCTATATACTAGGTGGAGGGGCGTATAGGATGAGTCAGGGCTCTATATACTGAGTGCAGGGACAAATAGGAGGAGTTGGGTGCTATATACTGAGTGGAGGAGCGTATAGGAGTCGGGTGCTATTTACTGTGTGGAGGGGTGTATAGGAGGAGTCGGGTGCTATATACTGGGTGGAGGGGCGTTTAGGAGGAGTCGGGGCTCTATATACTGAGTGCAGGGACATATAGGAGGAGTCGGGTGCTATATACTGGGTGGAGGGCGTATAGGAGTCGGGGCTCTATATACTGGGTGGAGGTGCGTATAGGAGGAGTCAGGTGCTATATACTGGGTGGAGGGGCGTATAGGAGGAGTCGGAGCTCTATATACCGGGTGGAGGTGCGTATAGGAGGAGTCGGGTGCTATATACTGGGTGAAGGGGATAATAGGAGTCGGGGCTCTATATACCGGGTGAGGGCGTATAGGAGGAGTCGTGTGCTATATACTGGGTGGAGGGGCGTATAGGATGAGTCGGGGCTCTATATACTGAGTGCAGGGACAAATAGGAGGAGTTGGGTGCTATATACTGGGTGGAGGAGCGTATAGGAGTCGGGTGCTATATACTGTGTGGAGGGGTGTATAGGAGGAGTCGGGTGCTATATACTGGGTGGAGGGGCGTATAGGAGGAGTCGGGCTCTATATACCGGGTGGAGGGGCGTATAGGAGGAGCCGGGTGCTATATACTGGGTGGAGGGGCATATAGGAAGAGTCCTGGCTCTATATACCAGGTGGAGGGGCGTATAGGAGGAGTCGGGTGCTATATACTGGGTGGAGTGGCGTATAGGAGGAGTCGGTGCTATATACTGGGTGGAGGGGCATATAGGAGGAGTCGGGTGCTACTGTATATACTGGGTGGAGGGGCGTATATGAGGAGTCGGGGCTCTATATACTGAGTGGAGGGGCATATAGGAGGAGTTGTGTGCTATATACTGGGTGGAGGGGGCGTATAGGATGAGTCGGGGCTCTATATACTGAGTGCATGGACAAATAGGAGGAGTTGGGTGCTATATACTGGGTGGAGGAGCGTATAGGGGTCGGGTGCTATATACTGTGTGGAGGGGTGTATAGGAGGAGTCGGGTGCTATATACTGGGTGGAGGGGCGTATAGGAGGAGTCGGGGCTCTATATACGGGTGGAGGGGCGTATAGGAGGAGCGGGGTGCTATATACTGGGTGGAGGGGCATATAGGAGGAGTCGGGGCTCTATATACCGGGTGGAGGGGCGTATAGGAGGAGTCGGGTGCTATATACTGGGTGGAGTGGCATATAGGAGTCGGGTGCTATATACTGGGTGGAGGGGCATATAGGAGGAGTCGGGTGCTACTGTATATACTGGGTGGAGGGGCGTATATGAGGAGTCGGGGCTCTATATACTGGGTGGAGGGGCATATAGGAGGAGTCGGGTGCTGTATACTGGGTAGAGGGGCGTATAGGAGGTGTCAGGGCTCTATATACTGGGTGGAGTGGCATATAGAAGGTGCCGGGACTCTATATACTGAGTGCAGGGACATATAGGAGGAGTCGGGTGCTATATATTGTGTGGAGGAGCGTATAGGAGGAGTCCGGGCTCTATATACTGGGTGGAGGGGCGTATAGGAGGAGTCGGGTGCTATATACTGGTTGGAGGGGTGTCACGAACGGCACACACGGAGGCCCGGGGAATCACGGCTTAGTATCCCACCGCTGCCACCAATATGTTAAATGCAGGGATTTATACTTATCCCACTTCCACTTAGGAACTTGCAGCTCTCCGGCGCCCCCTTACCCTCAGGTCAGTCAGGGAACTGCACCTAGGATAATTAGTCGCCGGACAGGCCGCTTTTACGTGTACTGGCTATTGGGCACGCTACAGTGAGGGAATTATAACTACTCCAACCGCAGCCAGGCAATACACTTATAAAACCCGCTCCGTCGCTGCCAACGCTACCTGAAAGCCCAGCACACACACTTGCTAGCTGCCACCAGCCTCTGGGTCTAGAATGTGGGGCAGAGGCCACCCTAATTTAGTAGCGTTGTATACGTCAGGCACGTGCAAGTTCGTTATAGCGCATAGAGAAATGAACTAGTAATTTTATATTTTTACTCCAAAAAAAAGGTAGGCAGTGTTTATAAAGTTTTAGAGAAAGGTTTTACAAAAATGAAACAATTAAAAGAATATGTACAATATGGTTACAAAATAAAAGGGGTTAAGATAGTAAAGAGATCAACTTACAGTTCTTAGATCATTGCAGGCAAGCCATGCGGTTGGGGGATGGGCGACACGTCGCAATGCATCTCAGACGTGCTCTGCATCTGGTGTCCAGGACCAATCTTAGGCAAAATTACCTGGCCCTGCCTTATAGACCTCTGGCCGTGACATTGTTAAAGGGGCTGAGTTTTCAGGGTCCTCCCCTTGCCTCTGAGTTGTAGTTTTGGTTCTGAAAACTCATAACTATCATGACTCAGAGATGGAGTCTCTTACAGCGATGCACAGCGTACCATTGTACTCCGCAAGACGGCGCGCATTCAAGTCTAAACACAGAGTGCCTGGGTGGATTGACTAAGGAGGAATCTGTTTCTTGGGTTCTGCTGGTGCCAGCGCTTAGAAAATTCACTGAGTACCGGCTTCACTGATGAATTGGCAGATATGAAAATTTCATACTTATAACTTACACAGGGGCCAAGATATTTAATCTTGAATAACTATCATACAAAAAGGAATAGACCATGTGGTTTCTAAACTGCTTTCTGCTGGCTTCTCAGTGGGGGCTAGCCACCTGGAATCAGATTACACAGAGTGTGTAGTGAGCTGGAGAGGGGGGGAGCCCACAGCCTGAGGCTGCAAAACATAATGAATGTAGTAGTTGTGTGGAAAGTTCTAGAAAAGTATAAGGAATGGAGCTCCCATTCCAGGTTATCGTCACAAGGGGCATATAAGAGGAGTTGGGGCTCTATATACTGGGTGGAGGGGAGGGTAATTATCTTGCTCTCTCTATAACAGGTTCTGCAGAAGACGGTCTCGTTGGAGGTTCGAGGATATAACTTCTGGGATCTTGTGAGGACCCGACAACTCAGGAAGAACACCCTGTGTCTGGGGGTTATGTGGTAGGACACCCTACTACTACTCATGGGGATGCACAGTGGGTCTGGGGTCTCTGCAGATTTGGGGTACAGAAAGTCGGTGGAGATGTGTGGCTGTTTGGTGACAGACATAATCTGTTTTATCCCACCATCTTGTGTTCTTAATGGGGAGAGGAGGGAGAGCCGGGTCTCTGTCCAATTCCAGATCCAGGGGGACCCTATGAAAATCAAATGGCCGCCTAGCCCCACTGAGATCGGGGCTTTGGATATTCTCCTCCTACCTCTCTGATGTCACTTCTTGATCCTCAGTGTTACCCGGATCAAGTACAAATCCGGCAAAAGTCCAACAAGTTCAACCTATAACCCAGCATGTGGCAAAGCGTTCCATATTCTCACTGCTCCTAAAGTAAAGAATCACTGTGTGTGATTATGATTGAACTTTCTTCTAGACGTACAGGACGTCTCCTTGTAACACAGGGCTAGGTGTAATGACGCAGACCCCTGTACTGTCCCCTCATATATTTCGACATAACAGTAACAGTGCTCAGCTGAGAGCCTTAATACAGGAAAGCTTCTGAGTCGCACACGCCGAGTGGTGTGGGTACCAGGGCTATGGGGTACTCGGCACCGAGCCCATGGAAGTCTATGGAGATGTCACTGGCAGCAGAGCTCGGTCCGTGGCCCTGGGCGCTCATACAATGGGGAAATATTTACAGGGGATTGTAGTAATAGTTGTTCGTGACGCCACCTGTGGTTTCTGATCAATTTGACCAGCGCTGCAATATGAATCTTCTGAGGGGATGTTATGGCAGCTAGATGTTAAGTCCCCCACAGGTGGGACTGTTCCCTCAAAGTCTATGGTGATGCAGGGTGCGGATAAGAAGTCAGTCACACACAATGCAGTCTCTTTCCATACCTTTACTTGTAGATGTTGCAGGTATGTCCCGGGAAGCTGGTCAGGTTGGAGAATGCACATTCAGGGAATTGCTGAGCAGGTTTAAGGCCTCCTTTCTCCTTGAAGTGTATGTGAGTCCTAACTTGCATAAAGTCAAGTTTAACTCCTGCTGTGGCAGCTACGCCCGGCCGACATTGTGGTGGGTGTCTTCTGTTGGATAGAACTAGTCTTTTGTGCAGGGCCCTGCTAGACTGTTGTCCTTCCTGACCCCGGTTACGTATCGGCACTTAGGGCTACCTTCTGCGACTTGAAGTCCAGCAAGGCCTCCGGTGTTTCTTATTACTAGGCGTGAAGCACTAGCAACGCTTCGGACCCGGTGTCCGGTTTACTAAGTGAAGGTGATCTGTCACCTAGGTCACTTGTCCTTCTTTTACCACTCGCCTGTCGCCCTGCTCTTGCCCTTAACATAAGCACAGGTAGCAGTGGTTGTAGTCGTAAGCTTTCCTTCCAGAGCTCACTGACCTGTTCTCAGTTGCCTCGTTGTTATAACTGCAGTGGTTCCTTTCCTTCCAGACCCTGTCCAGAGCAGCTCACAGGACGATTCGTCAGACTGTATATACGCTGTAGCTCCGAGAGTCACTTCCCACTTTCTAGAGAACACAGACAGCTTATTCTGAGGTAACTGTTTCACTTGCTTCAGTTGCAGCTCTGACTAGGCTAAAGTGCCTCACTTGTCCACTCATACTAGTCTCCACTTCTGTATGAGGTGAGCTACAGGAGCTCCTTCAGATCTCAGTCTTATCTCCTCTCCCTCCAAGACTAGACTGCTCTGTCCTGAGACAGGAAACTAATCTCTCTCAGACTGAACTGAACACTACTGCTACCTCACACTAACTTAAAGTCTGAAATGCCTCTAGTGGCAGTGTTGAGAAATGTGTGATGTGAATGAATATCAGGCTTTACAATTACCTTTCCTGTGCATTTTCCAGGAGACATGTGTGCCACACGTAGCTGGGCCACACACTTCCAGGAGCTATCAACTGAGCAGATTAACCCCTGCACTGCTAAAAGAAACCTGCACCATTTAATACACTATGAAGATGTGTTGAGGTAGGATCTAAGTGACCCTTCACAGTTGACCTAGTGATTTCCAAATTAATTCACAGAACGTTGCTAGCAACATAAATAACCAAACGGAGACGTGTTTTTGTCTGGGAGAATCAAAACAGATTCTACCCCATGTATTACATCATCATCTTTTATAGTATTTAGTGAGTTTGTACTTCAACCAATAGTATAAAACCACACCTACAACATTTAACCAATGAAAATACAAGAAAATTGACCTATAATAATACAAGAAAATTAACCTATAAGAATACAAAAAAATAGGAAACTACATATATGGTCATGTCTACGTGACCATAGAAGGGAACAATAGCATACTTATTCTTCAGAGTATTCTACAGTGATAAATCCCAAAGCCTCATATCTTGTACAAACTGGAGCAGTCTAGTTTTCATTACAGCCCATAACCTTTACTCCAGTAGAAAAACTATTTGGCTTTATAACAGCCAGAAACTATTGCCTAGTAACAGAATTTATCTCATAAAGACAAGATGGAGTTACAAGCACAAAATGGAGTATTCAGTTTTGATTTTTCTTAATTTAGTCCTTCACATTCCCCCTAGATAAATTTTGTTAACTTATGTCCAGCATCAGAGGTACTATCCCAAGCTATAAGCTCGAGGGGTACTGGTCTTCACATATCTGATGCCATGTTACCAGACATGGCTGTTGCGGCGTGCCCATCCCCCCTGTATACTACAATTTACAAATAACAATTTTTGATAACGGTGGTGGAGATCTTTTGAAGATAGCCATGCACTTGACTTCAATATCTTCATCAGATAACTTCTTGAAATCGGTGTAGAGAAGAGCAGAGATAATAACGCCTTTGGTATCATCATTAGCTGTTCTAGCGCAGAATTTCCTAATACATACAGAAATACACCAAAAAAACAAGTTTTAGTATTACATACATAACAAGAATAAAGGCAGCGATGTGTAACAAACTTTTCAAGATTCCAGCTATCCAGCCCCCAATTCCCTTAAACCAATTGGCTGGATTAAAAAGAAAATATCTGCCAGAGACTGGGAATTATTCAACAAATCTCTCAGTAATTTTTCATAATATTATATAAACTCATTATTTAAGGACATTGGGGAATTTAGGCTGTCCCATGCGTTTACCAATAATAACATGGAAAATACGAAAAACCAAAACATTATGTCCCCTTTATTTGCTATTGGCTTGTTTAACCAGCTTACAGTGCGATGCGTAGATCCAAGTCGGTCTTCCTTCCAGTTTCACTGACATAGGGGTGATGAGGAGGACTTAATAGGGACCGTCATACAAGGGCTCTAGTCCATATTTTCTGACATGCCTTTTCACAACCACAAAATCATCAGACTTTAAACTATAACAAATATCGTTTTCTGCTGAATCTGGAAGAGAAGAAGAAACTAGAGCAAAGGTGTTAGCAATATTTTTACTAAACTGAATAACATGTTGAACCCAACATCCCTATCCCTATTCCCCTTTTGTACACTTGCTTTGGCAAAACTCATGTGTATTTAGTCCTGACAATAAAGCTTCTTTGAATTGAATTGAACAGCACGGTCAGTTTCTTCTGATAACTGCTGAGGCTGGAAATTTGCAACTGAGGTCCTAGCACCAAACAATATCTCATATAGGGACAGGCCATGTTTTTGCAATAGGGATAGTCAGCGTCGGACTGGAACACCTTGAGCCCACCAGAGAAAATCATTCTTGGGGCCCACTATGTAGCTACATAGAAATAAATACAAGACCACAAATTGTGCAGTAAAACACACTAATATCAGGGTATAATATAAGGTAGTACATGTCTTAATTATGTAGCAGGAGTTGGGGTAGCCTCCCTCATAGATTATAAAGCAGCCCCCTCATAGAGGATAATGCTGCCCCCCTCATAGAGGATAATGTTGCCCCCCCTCATAGGGTATAATGCTATATATATATAGATAGATAATAGATAGATACCATATATACTCGAGTATAAGCCAACCCCCCCTAATTTTGCCACAAAAAACTGGGAAAACTTATCGACTCGAGTATAAGCCTAGGGTGGAAAATGAGATTATGCCCCATATGCTGCCCCATGTATTATGCCCCACAAGATGCTCCATAGATTGTGCCCCATATGCTGCCCATGTATTATGCCCCCATAGATGCTCCATAGATTGTGCCCTCATAGATGCTCCATAGATTATGCCCCCATAGATGCTCCATAGATTATGCCCCCATAGATTATGCCCCCATAGATTATGCCACCATAGATGCTCCATAGATTATTCCCCCATAGATGCTCCTTAGATTATGCCCCCATAGAAGCTCCATAGATTGTGCCCCCATAGATTATGCCCCTATAGATGCTCCATAGATTATGCCCCCATAGATTATGCCCCCATAGATTATGCCCCCATAAATGCTCCTTAGATTATGCCCCCATAGAAGCTCCATAGATTATGCCCCCATAGATTATGCCCCCATAGATTATGCCCCCATAAATGCTCCTTAGATTATGCCCCATAGAAGCTCCATAGATTATGCCCCCATAGATGCTCCATAGATTATGCCCCCATAGAAGCTCCATAGATTATGCCCCCATAGATGCTCCATAGATTATGCCCCCATAGATTATGCCCCCATAGATTATGCCCCCATAGATTGTGCCCCCATAGATGCTCCTTAGATTATGCCCCCATAGATGCTCCTTAGATTGTGCCCCCATAGATGCTCCATAGATTATGCCCCCATAAGTGCTCCTTAGATTATGCCCCCATAGAAGCTCCATAGATTGTGCCCCCATAACTGCTCCTTAGATTATGCCCCATAGAAGCTCCATAGATTGTGCCCCCATAGATGCTCCTTAGATTGTGCCCCCATAGATGCTCCATAGATTATGCCCCCATAGAAGCTCCATAGATTATGCCCCCATAGATGCTCCATAGATTATGCCCCCATAAGTGCTCCTTAGATTATGCCCCCATAGAAGCTCCATAGATTGTGCCCCCATAGATGCTCCATAGATTATGCCCCTATAGATGCTCCATAGATTATGCCCCCATAGATTATGCCCCCATAGATTATGCCCCCATAAATGCTCCTTAGATTATGCCCCCATAGAAGCTCCATAGATTATGCCCCCATAGATGCTCCATAGATTATGCCCCATAGATTATGCCCCCATAGATTGTGCCCCCATAGATGCTCCTTAGATTATGCCCCCATAGATGCTCCTTAGATTGTGCCCCCATAGATGCTCCATAGATTATGCCCCCATAGAAGCTCCATAGATTGTGCCCCCATAGATGCTCCATAGATTATGCCCCCATAAGTGCTCCACAGATTATACCCCCATAGATTGTGCCCCCATAAATGCTCCACAGATTATGTCCCCATAGATTATGCCCCCATACAGTCATGGCCAAAAGTTTTGAGAATGACACAAATATTAATTTTTACAAAGTCTACTGCTTCACTTTTTCTAATGGCAATTTGCATATACTCCAGAATGTTATAAAGAGTGATCAGCTTAACAGCAATTACTTGCAAAGTCAATATTTGGCTAGAAAATGAACTTTATCCCCCAAAACACATTTCAACATCATTGCAGCCCTGCCTTAAAAGGACCAGCTAACCTCTTTTCAGTGATTGCTCCATTAACACAGGTGTGGGTGTTGATGAGGACATGGCTGGAGATCAATCTGTCATGATTAAGTAAGAATGACACCACTGGACACTTTAAAAGGAGGCTGGTGCTTGGCATCATTGTTTCTCTTCTGTTAACCATGGTTATCTCTAAAGAAACACGTGCAGTCATCATTGCAATGCACAAAAATGGCCTAACAGGGAAGAGTATCGCAGCTAGAAAGATTGCACCTCAGTCAACAATCTATCGCATCATCAAGAACTTCAAGGAGAGAGGTTCCATTGTTGCCAAAAAGGCTTCAGGGCGCCCAAGAAAGACCAGCAAGCGCCAGGACCGTCTCTTAAAAGTGTTTCAGCTGCGGGATCGGGCTACCAGCAGTGCAGAGCTTGCTCAGGAATGGCAGCAGGCAGGTGTGAGTGCATCTGCACGCACTGTGAGGCGGAGACTCTTGGAGCAAGGCCTGGTCTCAAGGAGGGCAGCAAAGAAGCCACTTCTCTCCAGAAAAAACATCATGGACAGACTGATATTCTGCAAAAGGTACAGGCAGTGGACTGCTGAGGACTGGGGTAAAGTTATTTTCTCTGATGAATCCCCTTTTTGATTGTTTGGGACATCAGGAAAACGCCTCATTCGGAGAAGACAAGGTGAGCGCTACCACCAGTCTTGTCTCATGCCAACTGTTAAGCATCCTGAAACCATTCATGTGTGGGGTTGCTTCTCAGCCAAGGGAATCGGCTCTCTCACAGTTTTGCCTAAAAACACAGCCATGAATAAAGAATGGTACCAGAATGTCCTCCAAGAGCAACTTCTCCCAACCCTCCAAGAGCAGTTTGGCGATCAACAATGCCTTTTCCAGCATGATGGAGCACCTTGCCATAATGCAAAGGTGATAACTAAATGGCTCAGGGAACAAAACATAGAGATTTTGGGTGCATGGCCTGGAAACTCCCCAGATCTTAATCCCATTGAGAACTTGTGGTCAATCATCAAGAGACGGGTGGACAAACAAAAACCTAAAAATTCTGACAAAATCAAAGCATTGATTGTGCAAGAATGGACTGCTATCAGTCAGGATTTGGTCCAGAAGTTGATTGAGAGCATGCCAGGGAGAATTGCAGAGGTCCTGAAGAAGAAGGGTCAACACTGCAAATATTGACTTGCTGCATTAACTCATTCTATCTGTCAATATAAGCTTTTGTTACTCATATGTTTACAATTATTATATTTCTGTCTGTGATAAAAACATCTGTCAAACACACATAAAAACCAGAGGGCAGCAGATCATGTGAAAATATCATATTTGTGTCATTCTCAAAACTTTTGGCCATGACTGTAGATTGTGCCCCCATAGATGCTCCTTAGATTATGCCCCCATAGATGCTCCATAGATTATGCCCCCATAGATTATGCCCCCATAGATTATGGCCCCATAGATTATGCCCCCATAGATTGTGCCCCCATAGATGCTCATTAGATTATGCCCCCATAGATGCTCCTTAGATTGTGCCCCCATAGATGCTCCATAGATTATGCCCCCATAGAAGCTCCATAGATTGTGCCCCCATAGATGCTCCATAGATTATGCCCCCATAAGTGCTCCACAGATTATACCCCCATAGATTGTGCCCCCATAGATGCTCCTTAGATTATGCCCCCATAGATGCTCCATAGATTATGCCCCCATAAGTGCTCCACAGATTATACCCCCATAGATTGTGCCCCCATAGATGCTCCATAGATTATGCCCCCATAGAAGCTCCATAGATTGTGCCCCCATAGATGCTCCATAGATTATGCCCCCATAAGTGCTCCACAGATTATACCCCCATAGATTGTGCCCCCATAGATGCTCCTTAGATTATGCCCCCATAGATGCTCCTTAGATTGTGCCCCCATAGATGCTCCATAGATTATGCCCCCATAGAAGCTCCATAGATTGTGCCCCCATAGATGCTCCATAGATTATGCCCCCATAAGTGCTCCACAGATTATACCCCCATAGATTGTGCCCCCATAAATGCTCCACAGATTATGTCCCCATAGATTATGCCCCCATAGATTGTGCCCCCATAGATGCTCCTTAGATTATGCCCCCATAGATGCTCCATAGATTATGCCCCCATAGATTATGCCCCCATAGATTATGGCCCCATAGATTATGCCCCCATAGATTGTGCCCCCATAGATGCTCCTTAGATTATGCCCCCATAGATGCTACTTAGATTGTGCCCCCATAGATGCTCCATAGATTATGCCCCCATAGATGCTCCATAGATTATGCCCCCATAAGTGCTCCTTAGATTATGCCCCCATAGAAGCTCCATAGATTGTGCCCCCATAAGTGCTCCTTAGATTATGCCCCATAGAAGCTCCATAGATTGTGCCCCATAGATGCTCCATAGATTATTCCCCCATAGATGCTCCATAGATTATGCCCCCATAAATGCTCCACAGATTATGCCCCCATAGATTATGCCCCCATAAATGCTCCACAGATTATGCCCCCATAAATGCTCCACAGATTATGCCCCCATAGATTATGCCCCCATAAATGCTCCACAGATTATGCCCCCATAGATTATGCCCCCATAAATGCTCCACAGATTATGCCCCCATAAATGCTCCACAGATTATGCCCCCATAGATTATGCCCCCATAAATGCTCCACAGATTATGCCCCCATACATTATGCCCCCATAAATGCTCCACAGATTATGCCCCCATAGATAATGCCCCCATAGATTATGCCCCCATAAATGCTCCACAGATTATGCCCCCATAAATGCTCCACAGATTATGTCCCCATAGATTATGCCCCCATAGATGCTGCAAAAAAAAAAAAAAAAGACATACTCACCTCTCGTCGCTGGGGGCCAGGTGCTGGTGTCCTGAGCAGGCGGGGACACCGGCGCGCTATGGGTGACAGGTGCCGGTGTCACCACTGGCTCAGGGCCCCGGCACCTGCGATATTTACCTGTCACCAGGTCCACTGCTGAGCGCCGCTGTCTTCGGTCCTCCGGCAGTGAATGCTCAGGCAGGGGGCGCGGCGCTCACTAATGACGTCATCGCACCCTCTGCCTGAACAACGCAGCAAGAGAGGACGCGATGACACAGCGGCGCCCAGCGGTTGGAGCGGGTGACAGGTAAGTAATGATATTCACTGCTTCCCACGCCCATGTGGGCGTGGGAAGCAGTGAATATTCATTTCTCTTTAGCAGCGGGGACAGGGGCTCCTGCCTCCTGTCACCCGCTGCTGCTCCGCTGGTATGGGGCCCCCATGGCAGCTGCGTGGTGTGCCCCTATTAGCGACACGCCACCAGGTGGGGGCCCCTGGAGCAGCGGGGGCCCTAGGCAACTGGTCCCTGTATGCCAGCAGGTGCCAGGGCCCCCCAGATGCCAGGCCCACCGGAGAATCCTCCGGTTCTCCGGTGGGCCAGTCCGACCCTGGGGATAGTACAAATATGGTATAGTACAATGGGTAGGAGCTCTGGCCATGGAGCAGTAGTCTCCTGCATCATTTTGGTCAATTGTCCCTTCAGTGTGTCGTTCAACCTCTCAACTTTCCCCCTGGATTGTGGATAGTATGGAGTATGTTGGGCTACAGTGGATCCAAACATTGTCAGAACCTCCTGATACACATGAGAAGAAAAAGCCGGACCTTGGTCACTTTCAACGACTTCTGGAACTCCATATCTGCAGATGACTTCCATCATCAGTTTCTTTGTTGTAGTCTTTGCAGTCATGTTGGTAACAGGGAATGCTGCCGGCCAACTAGAGAACGTATCGACAACCACCAGACAATATTCATACCTTCCAGATTTAGGCATTTATGGTCCACCTGGAGCCTTTGGAAAGGATAGTCGGACTTAGCAAGATGCTTCGGAGGTACACGTTAAAGTTAACCGGGATTGCAGGTCTGACAGATATTACATGCACGGTTGAGTGCTCTCAGGACTGTAGAAATACCTGGAGCCCAGTAGAATTTTTGTACCAGGGCCTGTTTTTTTTTTCTTGATATATAGGTCCATGTGCCCATGTAGCAATAGCAGGGTACATCTGTGTCGACCCGCCACCACAATTGTGGGTTACCAGGGCAATGGGGTACTCAGAGCCGAGCCCATGGAAGTCTATGGGGATTGTCACAGGTAGCGGTGGCTCGGTCTGTGGCCCTGGCGGTCTGGCGTATGTTGGGGGAATATTTACAGGGGATAGGTTTATATACAGTTCGTGACGCCACCTGTAGTATTCTGGTAATTTGTACCAGCGCTGCTGTAGATCTCTGAGGGGATGGTGAGGCAGCTAGATGTCGGGTCCCCTACAGGTGGGACTCTTCCCTCAGGTCGGTAGTTAGGTAGGGATTGTGCAGGCATGCAATAATAACTCAGTCTCACACGGTCAGCGTCTTTCCATACCTTTACTTGCAAGATGGTAAGGCAGGTCCCAGGGAGGCTGATGGGGTTGGTGGAGGATGAGCTTTGAGGCAACAGTGAAGCAAGTTAGGGGCCTCCTTTACTGTCCAATAATGATGAGTACAACCAGCCTGCAGCATAGTTCCCTCAATAACTCCAGCTATTCCAAAGCTGTTCTTCCCAGTCAGATCTGTGGTGGAGCCTTCCAAATGATGAAACTAGGTTCTTACTTTTGTCTGCGCCTGACTCAAAGTCCCTATTCCACCTGACTCCGGTTACGTACTGACTATTTGGGGCTGTTTGCCGCGACCTAAAGTCCGGTAAATCTCTGGTTTTCTTACCACTATGCTTGTAGCTAATAGTGATCCTTCGGTCCCCAGTGACCGGTAGCAATGTGCAGGACTTCTCCAAGCCAAAAGCACTTTTTCAATAATCTTTCCACTTTGCCCTTCGATTTGCTCGACTCTTGATAGATATTTCAGTCTGTCTTCCAGTGGGGCACAGCTCTGACTAGGCTGAGGTGAACTAGACCACCTGTACTAGCCTCCACTTTCTGAACTGATGAAGAACCAGGCTAGACACGTCTACTCTGTCCAAGGACAGGAAACTGACTGACTAAATCACTCCCTTCCACACCCCTGCTGGGTGTGTCAGAAGTGTGCATGATGTATGAAGAGCCCTTAACTGTTACCTCTCCACTCATCCTCCTGGTATTGTGTACCAGGGCTACACATTCCCCCATGGTAAACGACAGCACTCCCGGGCTGTAAAATACAAAGAGACATTTTTGTTTATGCATGAAAACATTAAACATTAATTCGTCCCATCCGGGAGGTGAGGATATCTTGAACGTTGCGAACAATAACATTATATAGAGAAAAATACAAATATAAATAACATTTTCATATAAATAGACAATATGCTTGTGAAGGACCCGCACCAAACCTTCAACGTGGGTCCTGGGTGGGCTGCAGGACATCCGAATGCAGACCTCACTCAGTGCCACACCACACGGGTTTTTGTATTCAGAGGTAAGTCAAGGTTTCATGTGAAACCATTAAAAAGGCACATTAGTGCAACTATCTACAGGATACAGTTTTTGGGCTGGCTCAGTCCTCAGCCTCTGAGTCCATTATAAGACATAATAGGGAAAAACACATATATATATATATAGACTTTTTACAATATTCACATCAATTCGTTATAATCACTGCTGATATCTAATGGGTAACTTCCCTTTTGTGATTCTTTCTGATCTACGTGGTGTAGCTTCAGGTATATCAAGTTGCGATCTGTCTGCACTGCGTAACGGCAAACTATAGAACTGCCTCAATCTTTCTATGGATCTGGCAAGCGTACTGATGGCTGGGCGGTGTGAGTCAGCTTCACCAGGGGATCCCATAGTATGGGGCGCTGCTTCTGATGATCCTTCTTGAGGTTCCACAGGTTGAGGTGTTGCTGGGATGGGTAACTCCTGAACGGGCTCGACTGGCACCACGGGCACAACTGGAGGTAGAACTTCCTCTTGTGGCTGATAAAACTGCAACACTGGAATTATCACAGCATCTCCCAGTCGGGGCCAATCCGCAGGAAAATCTCCCAGATCGGTGTGTATGACCTCTTCTTTCCTTTCTTTTTGATTGAGGACAGGGTTCTTTTCACAGCGCTTTAAGGGTTCTGGACACAATTTCAAATGGTCTCTGGACACAGTGGTTGTTGTTCTTCCTCCGTCCTTACTGACGACACAAACTTTTCTGTTGTCATATTTAGAATCTTGTATGACATAGGGTTCTTGCTCCCACTGATTATCCAATTTGTGCATCTTCCTTTTTCTTTTTAATACTACCTCTCCAGGCATCAAAGGCTTGGCAGGAGCATTTCTGTTGTAAACATCTTCCTGTTTCTCCCGTGCCTTGTTGAGACTTTCCTCCACACAGATTTGTACTCTTCTGTATTGCTCTTGCCGATTGATGTCCCAGTTTTCAACGGCGTCGTCTGCCTCCGGTTCTACCACTCCAAGTTCTAGATCCATTGGTAGTCTTCCAGGCCTTGCTCTCATAAGATAGGCTGGAGTGCAGTTAGTTGAACTTACAGGTATATGATTATACAAATCAACCAAATCAGGTAGTAAGTCCGGCCATCGATTTCTGTCTTCCAACGGTATGGATCTCAACAAATCAAGGACGATATGGTTCATTTTCTCGCAAAGACCGTTGGTTTGAGGGTGGTATGGCGTTGTTCTAATTTTCTTGCACCCGTACATGTGACAGAATTCCTTGAATAAATCAGCTTCGAAAGCAGGTCCCTGATCGGTTAAGACTTGCTCGGGATACCCATGCGGTCTGCAGAAGCTTGCTTGAAAGGTTTTCGCGGCCGTCACTGCGGTCTGGTCCTTAACTGGAACAACCACCAGAAATCTGGAGTAATGGTCCACCATGGTCAAGGCGTATGAGTATCCAGATCTACTTGGCGACAATTTGACGTGGTCCAGGGCCACAATCTCCAGAGGACGAGTCGTCCGGATAGGTTGCAGGGGTGCCTTCTGACTACCGTAGTCCTTTCTTCTGAGACCACAGGGTCCACAGTTCTGACACCACCTCTCGATGGAGCTGCGCATCCCTACCCAGTAGAACCGGCATCTCAACAGGGTCTCCAGCTTTCTCCAGCCAAAGTGTCCTGCTTGATCGTGGTATGCTTCCAACACCATTGGGACGTCTGCCTTGGGGACCACGATTTGCCAGACCATCTCATGGGTTCTGGGGTTGACGTATCTCCTGCACAACTTCTCACGGTATAGGAACAACCTGCTTTTCTCGTTCCACAGGAGCTTTGCTGACATAGGTGCATCCTTTTCCAAAGAGGAGCCTTCCTGTCTTAACAACTCCTTGATGCGGCTGACCACTGGATCACTGTCCTGAGTCTCTTTCCAACTGTGATGGGGTAAAGGATTTAATGTTGCACCATACTGCTTTCTGTGGACTCGATGCTCGTGGACTACCCCATTTCGATGGAACGCAGGTAGCTCAATTTCTTCCAGGTCATCCGATTCTTCTTCCGTATCAGAGTCATGCGGCATTCGGGACAACGCATCAGCATTAGCATTCTTTCGACCTGCCCGGTACTTGATAGTAAACTGGTAATTGGACAACCGAGCCATCCAACGCTGCTCCATGGCGCCCAACTTGGCCGTTTCCAGGTGCATTAGCGGGTTGTTGTCTGTAAACGCAGTGAACTTATTGGAGGCCAGATAGTGCTTAAATCTTTCAGTAATGGCCCAGACCAGCGCCAGAAACTCCAGCTTGAAGCTGCTATAATTTTCCGGATTCCTTTCAGTTGGCCTGAGTTTTCTGCTGGCATATGCGATGACTTTTTCTTGTCCATTCTGCTTCTGACTGAGAACGGCTCCCAAACCTTCATTACTGGCGTCGGTGTACAACAGGAACGGTTGGCTGTAATCAGGATAGGTTAAGATCTCATCACCTGTAAGGATCTCTTTCATCTTTTGGAATGCTTCAGCCTGTTCTTTACCCCAATTAAAGGGAGGGTTTCTGCTCTTTAAGGATTGTCCTACTAGGAGGTCCTGTAAAGGAGCTGCCTTCCTCGTGTAATCTTTCACGAATCTCCTGTAGTAACCCGTTAGTCCCAGGAACTGTCGCACTTCCTTAAGGTTCTTCGGCTCCGGCCACTTCTGGATGGCGGTGACTTTCTCTGGGTCCGGCGCTACTCCTTCCGAACTGACGATGTGCCCCAAGTATTGTACCTTCTGTTTGAGTAGATGGCATTTTGAGGGTTTCAACTTCATCCCGTACCTGGACAGGGACTCGAATACTTCTGCCAGGTGTTTCAGATGGTCCTCATATGTCTTGGAATACACGATAACGTCGTCTAGGTATAGCAGCACGGTTTCAAATTGAGATGTCCCAGACAGTTTTCCATCACTCTCTGAAATGTTCCTGGGGCACTGCTGAGCCCAAACGGCATTCTGTCGAACTCACAGAGCCCCATTGGGGTGGTGAAAGCCGTTTTCTCACGATCCTCCTCAGCCACAGCCACTTGCCAGTAACCACTAGTCAGATCGAGGGTAGAAAAGTAGTTAGCCGTTTTCAGAGCAGCTAATGATTCCTCTATGCGTGGTAACGGGTATGCATCCTTGTGTGTTATGCGGTTCACCTGCCTGTAATCCACACACATTCTCATACTACCATCTTTCTTTTTAACCAGAACTAGAGGGGCTGCCCAGGGGCTACAACTATCCCTTATCACCCCAGCTTTCTTCATATCATGCAACATTTCTTTAGCCTTCTGATAATGAGCTGGAGGTATGGGCCTATACCGCTCTTTGATGGGAGGATGATTGCCTGTAGGGATATGATGTTGTACTCCCTTAATTGTCCCAAAATCAAGTGGATTTTTGCTAAACACTTGGGCATACTCTTGCACCACCCGTAATACCCCTTGCTTCTGGTGAGCGGGAGTGGTGTCCGTCCCAACATGGAGTTGCTGACACCATTCCGCCACCTGGGTTGCTGAGTCATTGTCCTCCGCTATTTGACAGGAGTCTAAGGACTCAGCCGGGAGAATAGAATTATTGTCGACAGCATGTAGTTTAGCAATGGTTGCATAACGGGGTAAGTTTACTTCATCATCTCCCCAATTGAGAAGCCGTACCGGTACTCTTCCATTCACCACCTCTACTACTCCTCTAGCAGTCATAAGTGTAGGTCTATGTTCTGAATGGTGGGGTTCTACTACAGCTTGGTAATTCTGTCCTCTCAGACCTATGGCTGCCCTGCACCAAATGATCATTTCACTCATTGGGGGTATCACAATAGGATCCGAGTCAGTGACCCGTACATTACCAATTTCGCCGTCTGTAAGCTTCGCTTGCTGCTGACACACCAGGGCCCGGATCTCTCTTTGGATTACTCCTCTCTGCCTTGGTCGGGCAATCTCAGCGAGCTGTTGGAGCAAGAACACAACTTCTCCCAAACAATTACCGATAATGTTAGTACCCAAAATGATATTTAAACCGTTCTCCTCATTTACAGTCTTTACTACCAGAAGCCCCTGGTCTTTCAATTCCTCTCTGCCCACTTTTACATCTACACATTTTGTTCCGAGTACTTCTACAGGAAGACCATTAGAAGCATACACAGTAAAGTCAAGGCTCGGAGGTTTAAGACTGTCCATTGACCAGTACTTGGTATATAGAGCATCAGGTATTAGGGTCACCTGGGACCCAGTGTCTAACAATGCTGGAACAGCAATACCATCTAGGATAATAGACAGGTAGGGTCGCCCGCCCACATACCTGCGGTTCCAGTCTAGGGGGCCTGACGGGTATTCTCCTGGGTGTTGGCCCTCAGACCCAGGTTCTGCCCGTTTAAAGGACACTGTGGAGACAGATGACCTTTCCGGTTGCATCGGTAACAGATGATCTCTCGACGAGGAGGGTGTTGATCAGAGGTCGCTCCTGGGGGTGGCGTTGTCCTCCTCCGGGGGGGCGACGTCTTCTTTCTTCTCCGGTGCATCCACGGGACGTCTTCTGGGCAGTCGGCTAACAAGATCTTCCCTTCTTCCTCTTTCCGCAGCTGTAGGGCACTCATTACAGCAGCCAGATTTTTAGTCAGCTGGCGCACCTCTGAGCGCAGACAGTCCAATTCACTAGGGGGTGTCACCTGCGCTTTGGCTTCAGCCACTAGCGGGGAAAAGGGGGTTACTGCCGGTTCCAGAGTGACTTCAGCCTGATGATGTTGGGTTGCCACCTCGGGTTTGCCCAGGGGCCGCAGCCCTTTTATTGCCATGTCCTTTAGGGCATCAAAGGTAGCATCCGGATGATCTAAGGACCACCAATTTACAGTTCTGCGTTCCTCTGGGGATCTCAATCCCTGTATAAATTGTTCTTTCAGCATTCTATTCTCGTCGATAGCATTTAAATTGTTAATTTGCTTGAGGGCTCTCAGGGCTCCCTGTAGTCGGCAAGCGTAGTCCCGGATGCTGTCACCTGGCTGTTGTGAACAGTGATAGAAGGCCATCCGGAGATCCGTTTCTGTGCGGTCTTCAAATATGGCATGAAGCTTCAGGAAGATCGCAGGCACCGACTCCTGATCAACGGTATCCCAAGTCTCCACTTCCCTCTCAGCAGCGCCAGTTAGCTGCCCTATTAGCACAGCAGCTTTTTGTCTCTCAGGCATGGAGTACATTTCTAGGATGCTGCATAACTTCCGCTTGAAGCCTGCTAAAGTGCCTGGCTCACCGCTGTATTGGGGAAGCCATTTCGCCCCAGGCATATATGGGAGCGTTAGTGGCATGATCGGGACTACCGGACTGGGTGCAGGGCCTGCGCCCCCATCTGGCGCTACAATACCAGACGGTGCGGGATTAGGGCCTCCGGCCGGGGCCGCACTGTCAGCCGGTTGTTGTGACATCTTAGCGCCCCCTTGGTTAAACGGAGCCTACCGGTTTCAGACGCTGCTATTTCACAGGCACCGCAGTGAGAACAGGACCTTCGTCGCAGGCGCTCTGATGTCAGAGCATTCACTTCCTGTCGCAGGACCTGCCGCTGAGTCAGAGCCGGGGGCGTGTCCAAGACTTTGCGCGCTCTTTCAGGTACGCCCACCTTCTTCTCCAGCGCCTTAGGGCGCGAATCTGGCGGCAAATATGGCGGTATTTGGCGCCAAACAACAGCAACAGTCTTTTTCATCAAAACACTCCACAGGCACACAGGGCTCGCAATGCTGCAAGTTTCGTATCCTGTTCGTGACGCCAAATTTTTGTGTCGACCCGCCACCACAATTGTGGGTTACCAGGGCAATGGGGTACTCAGAGCCGAGCCCGTAGAAGTCTATGGGGATTGTCACAGGTAGCTGTGGCTCGGTCTGTGGCCCTAGCGGTCTGGCGTATGTTGGGGAATATTTACAGGGGATAGGTTTATATACAGTTCGTGACGCCACCTGTAGTATTCTGGTAATTTGTACCAGCGCTGCTGTAGATCTCTGAGGGGATGGTGAGGCAGCTAGATGTCGGGTCCCCTACAGGTGGGACTCTTCCCTCAGGTCGGTAGTTAGGTAGGGATTGTGCAGGCATGCAATAATAACTCAGTCTCACACGGTCAGCGTCTTTCCATACCTTTACTTGCAAGATGGTAAGGCAGGTCCCAGGGAGGCTGATGGGGTTGGTGGAGGATGAGCTTTGAGGCAACAGTGAAGCAAGTTAGGGGCCTCCTTTACTGTCCAATAATGATGAGTACAACCAGCCTGCAGCATAGTTCCCTCAATAACTCCAGCTATTCCAAAGCTGTTCTGCCCAGTCAGATCTGTGGTGGAGCCTTCCAAATGATGAAACTAGGTTCTTACTTTTGTCTGCGCCTGACTCAAAGTCCCTATTCCACCTGACTCCGGTTACGTACTGACTATTTGGGGCTGTTTGCCGCGACCTAAAGTCCGGTAAATCTCTGGTTTTCTTACCACTATGCTTGTAGCTAATAGTGATCCTTCGGTCCCCAGTGACTGGTAGCAATGTGCAGGACTTCTCCAAGCCAAAAGCACTTTTTCAATAATCTTTCCACTTTGCCCTTCGATTTGCTCGACTCTTGATAGATATTTCAGTCTGTCTTCCAGTGGGGCACAGCTCTGACTAGGCTGAGGTGAACTAGACCACCTGTACTAGCCTCCACTTTCTGAACTGATGAAGAACCAGGCTGGACACGTCTACTCTGTCCAAGGACAGGAAACTGACTGACTAAATCACTCCCTTCCACACCCCTGCTGGGTGTGTCAGAAGTGTACATGATGTCATGAAGAGACCTTAACTGTTACCTCTCCACTCATCCTCCTGGTATTGTGTACCAGGGCTACACACATCCACTTAGGGAGACACACAAGTTGGTCCTTTTTCCAGAGACCATTGTCCATACGTGCCCCATCAGTCTTCCACTGCTTCACCTCTTCTTTTGGAGACATTCTCTGCATCGTCATTAAGCAGTCTCGCGGGGTCCGACAGAAAACCTCAGTCTGTTGTAGATCATCAGGTTCTTGTAGAGTCAGGATCTCTTGCAACTGTTTACGCTGAGAGTGTGTGATCACCATAGTTGGTATGGTTAGTTCAACGGGCAGAAGAGCAGCGGCCTTTGCTTGCATATCCGCAAATACGTTGCCAATAGTCTGGACTGTTCCTAGGACCGTGCGCCTTGACTTTGATAATGGCCACCTGAGTAGGCAATTTGATTGAATCCATGAGGGTTTTTAACAGCTTCAGCATTTTTCACTGGAGTTCCGGCAGTAGTAATAAACCCTCGATTGGCTTATAGGGCTCCAAAATCGTGAGCAACACCAAATACATATCATGAGTCCGTGTGATATATTAGCCCGTCTGTGTTTGGCCAAAGTACATGCAGTAGACAGAGCCTGAAGTTCTGCTTCTTGTGCTGACTGTGATGGTGGGAGCGCAGCTGCGTGCACTACAGTGTCCTCTGTGGTGACAGCATATCCCGTGTGGAATCTTCTAAACTCATCAGCATATCTTGAACCATCCGTGTATAACACCAGATCAGGGTTTGGAAGTGGATTCTCACTGACACTTGGCGGAGAAGCTGTTTCTTCAGTCAGAAGTTGGGAACAATCATGTTGGAGATAATCCTCATCACTGCCATCTCTCTTGGGGACCGGCAGTAAAGTAGCGATGCAACTTGATGATACTCGGGCCACGGGGTCGAGGCGGGCCGAATAATAGTCCACTGGTCGTTGCCTATCGCCATGTGATTGTATAAGTACACCTGCTGCGTGTCCTTCATTCTCAGACACCTACAAATGGAACGGTCGAGTATAGTCCGGGATGCCCAAGGCAGGAGCGGAAACAATAAGTCACGATAAAGGCTTTCCATACAAACCGGAGATCTGTCCTTATAGTTCATTATACCGTCTCTTAAGGCGTTATAAAGGGGTTGTATTATACAGGATACATCCGGTATACACTGATAATAATAAGTACATAGTTCATTATACCGTCTCTTAAGGCGTTATAAAGGGGTTGTATTATACAGGATACATCCGGTGTACACTGATAATAATAAGTACATAGCTCATTATACCGCCTCTTAAGGCATTATA
The DNA here is from genome assembly GCA_033576555.1 of Oophaga sylvatica. Lineage (NCBI taxonomy): Eukaryota > Metazoa > Chordata > Amphibia > Anura > Dendrobatidae > Oophaga > Oophaga sylvatica. The sequence goes on along the minus strand of JARQOD010010677.1, from coordinate 1,500 downwards.
AAGGGGTTGTATTATACAGGATACATCCGGTATACACTGATAATAATAAGTACATAGCTCATTATACCGCCTCTTAAGGCGTTATAAAGGGGTTGTATTATACAGGATACATCCGGTGTACACTGATAATAATAAGTACATAGTTCATTATACCGTCTCTTAAGGCGTTATAAAGGGGTTGTATTATACAGGATACATCCGGTGTACACTGATAATAATAAGTACATAGCTCATTATACCGTCTCTTAAGGCGTTATAAAGGGGTTGTATTATACAGGATACATCCGGTATACACTGATAATAATAAGTACATAGTTCATTATACCGTCTCTTAAGGCGTTATAAAGGGGTTGTATTATACAGGATACATCCGGTATACACTGATAATAATAAGTACATAGTTCATTATACCGTCTCTTAAGGCGTTATAAAGGGGTTGTATTATACAGGATACATCCGGTATACACTGATAATAATAAGTACATAGCTCATTATACCGCCTCTTAAGGCGTTATAAAGGGGTTGTATTATACAGGATACATCCGGTGTACACTGATAATAATAAGTACATAGTTCATTATACCGTCTCTTAAGGCGTTATAAAGGGGTTGTATTATACAGGATACATCCGGTGTACACTGATAATAATAAGTACATAGTTCATTATACCGTCTCTTAAGGCATTATAAAGGGGTTGTATTATACAGGATACATCCGGTGTCCACTGATAATAATAAGTACATAGCTCATTATACCGCCTCTTAAGGCGTTATAAAGGGGTTGTATTATACAGGATACATCCGGTATACACTGATAATAATAAGTACATAGCTCATTATACCGCCTCTTAAGGCATTATAAAGGGGTTGTATTATACAGGATACATCCGGTGTACACTGATAATAATAAGTACATAGCTCATTATACCGCCTCTTAAGGCGTTATAAAGGGGTTGTATTATACAGGATACATCCGGTGTACACTGATAATAATAAGTACATAGCTCATTATACCGTCTCTTAAGGCGTTATAAAGGGGTTGTATTATACAGGATACATCCGGTGTCCACTGATAATAATAAGTATATAGTTCATTATACCGTCTCTTAAGGCATTATAAAGGGGTTGTATTATACAGGATACATCCGGTGTACACTGATAATAATAAGTACATAGCTCATTATACCGCCTCTTAAGGCATTATAAAGGGGTTGTATTATACAGGATACATCCGGTGTACACTGATAATAATAAGTACATAGCTCATTATACCGTCTCTTAAGGCATTATAAAGGGGTTGTATTATACAGGATACATCCGGTATACACTGATAATAATAAGTACATAGCTCATTATACCGCCTCTTAAGGCGTTATAAAGGGGTTGTATTATACAGGATACATCCGGTGTCCACTGATAATAATAAGTATATAGTTCATTATACCGTCTCTTAAGGCATTATAAAGGGGTTGTATTATACAGGATACATCCGTGTACACTG
>JARQOD010010676.1:0-26395 GCA_033576555.1 Oophaga sylvatica | reverse complement strand
TTTAAAGAGCAGGGGGACTATGGATTCTTTATTTTAAAGAGCATTGGGCTAGGGAAATTCTTTCCTTAAGAGCGGGGGGCTAGGGGATTCTTTACTGAAAGGGCCAAGGAGACTATGGATTCTTTTTTAAAAGAGCAGTGGGGTTGGGGGACTTTTTTTATTTTAAGGGAAATGAGATATGGATTTTTAATATGAGCGGAGGACTATGGATTCTTTACTTTTAAGAGCAGTGAGGTTTTGGAGTTTTTAAATTGAGCGTGGGGCTTGGATTTTTTTATGTAAGGAAAGTGGGGTATAGCTTTTTTTATTTAAAGAGCAGTGGGGCTATGGACTCTTTACGGTAAGAGCGTGAAAAAGGGAGCTCTCTTTTTTTAAAGAGCAGTGGGGACTATGGATTCTTTATTTTAAAAGAGCAGTGGATTTGGATTTCTTTACTTAAGACAGGGGAAAACTATGGATTCTTTACTTGGAGCAGTAAACCTAGGGAAACTTACTGTAAGGCAGTGAGCTATGGATTTTTACTGTGGACAGTGAGGTATGGATTTTACTTTGAGCGTGGACATGGACTTTTAAACTTTGGAGCAGTGGAGGTTTTGGGGACTTTCTTTTGGAAGAGTTGTGGGGCTAGGGGTTTTTTAAATTAAGACCCCGTGAGACTTTTGGGATTCTTTACTGAAAAGAGCAGTGAGTAGGGAATTCTTTTTTTAAAAGAGCTGGGGGGATTTATGGATTCTTTATTTAAAAGGGTGTGGGCTATGGATTTTTCTTTTTGGGGAGCAGTGGGGACTATGGGATTCTTTATTAGACCCAGGGGGGCCTATGGGTTCTTTATTTGTAAGAGCAGTGAGACTTTGGGGTTCTTTACTTAAGAGCGTGGGGAATAGGGATTCTTTATTTGTGGGGAGCAGGGGGGCTTGGATTCTTTACTTAAGAGCAGTGAGCTATGGACTTTTACTTTGAGCGTGGTTATGGATTCTTTATTTAAAAAAGCAGTGGGGGCCCTATGGATTCTTATATGAGGTGGACTATGGATTCTTTATTTAAAGGGCAGGGGGGGCTAGGGAAATTTCTTTACTTAAGAGCATTTGGGGACTAGGGATTCTTTATTTAAAAGAGCAGTGGGGTTAGGGATTCTTCCTTAAAGGAAATGGGGTATGGACCTTTACTTTGAGGCAGTGAGCTTAGCTTTTTTTAAATTAAGGAGAAAGGGGGACTAGGGTTTTTCTTTACTTAAGGGGAGTGGGGCTTGGATTCTTTATTTAAAAGACGTAAAGTATGGATTCTTTACTTAAAAGCAGTGGGGCTTTTGGGCCCTTTACTTAAGAGCAGTGGGGTATGGATTTCTTTATTTAAAAGGGGTAAAGTTTATGGACCCCTTTTTACTTAAAAAGCAGTGGGGGTTTTATGGATTTCTTTACGAAAGAGCAGTGGGGCTATGGACCTTTATTTAAGAGCGTGAGACTAGGATTTCTTTACTGAAAGAGCTTTTGGGGTAGGGAATTCTTTACTAAGAGCAGTGGGGATATGGGGTTCTTTTTTAAAAGGGAGCAGGAAAACTAGGGGCTTTCTTTATTTGGGTAAAAAGGCAGTGGGGGTTAGGGGACTTTTATTTAAAGGAAATTGGGGACTTGGATTCTTTATTTAAAAGGCAGTGAGAACATGGGGTTTTTGTGACCGTGAGGATTTTTTGGACTTTACTTTAAGAGCAGTGAGACTAGGGAAATTTTTTTCATCCCCAGTGTGATATGGATTCTTTACTTAAAAAAGGGCGTGGGGCTATGGACTTTACTTGAGCAGTGGGGTTAAATTTTTTAATTCGAGGCTGGTTTTTGGGAAATTTCTTTACTTTAAGAGCAGGTGGGGGGGGGGGCCCTTTTTAAATTCTTCTTCTGGGAAGAGGGTGAGGCTATGGATTCTTTATTTAAAAGAGCGTAAAGGCCTATGGGTTTCTTTATTTGTAAGACCCATTTTGAAAACTAGGGAAACCTTTATTTAAAAAGGCAGTGGGGAAAGGGTTTCTTTATTTGTAAGAGCGGGTGAGATTTGGATTCATTACTTTAAGGAGCAGTGGGGGCTTGGACCTTTACTTAAGAGCAGTGAAAACTAGGGATTCTTTATTTAAAAGAGCAGTGGGGCAAGGGACCTTTATTTAAGAGCAGTGGGGGATATGGATTCTTTACTTGTTGCGGGACTATGGACTTTTTGTAAAGACCCCAGTGGGAACTAGGGGGCCTTCTTTACTTAAGGGGGCGTGGGGCTTTTTGGAAATTCTTTACTTAAGAGAAAGGGGGTTTTGGGAGCTTTATTTAAAAGAGCAGTGGGGTTAGGGATCTTTTATTTAAAGGAAATAAAGAAATGGAGTCTTTACTTTAGGGTTTGAAAATTTGCATTTTTTATTTTAAAAGGGGCGTGGGGATAGGGACTTTACTGAAAAGAGCGTAAAGCTTGGATTCTTACTTAAGAGCAGTGAGGAAAAATTGGGATTCTTTACTTTTGAGCAGTGGGGTTTTGGATTCTTTACTTAAGGCATTTGGGATTTGGATTTTTTTAAATTTGAAAGAGCAGTGGGGGTATGGATTTTTTTACCTTTTGGGCGGTGGGGCTTTGGTTCCCCTTTATTTAAAAAGAGCGTGGGGCTATGGATTTTTTATTAAGGAGCAGTGAGACTATGGATCTTTTACTTAGACAGTAAATGGGGGCTATGGACCTTTATTTAAAAAAGGGGGCAGTGGGGCTTTTGGATTTCTTTACTTAAGACCCGGTGAAAACTAGGGAAATTTTTTTTCCCCTGAAAGGAGGGGTTGAGCTATGGAGTTCTTTACTTAAGACGTGGGGGGTTTTGGATTCTTTATTTAAAAGAGAAAGGGTTGGGGCTTGGATTTTTTTACTTAAGAGCGTGAGGCTATGGATTCTTTAAAAAAGAGCATTTGGGCTAGGGAAAATTCTTTTTTTTTTGTGCAGTGGACTTAAAATTCATTACTGTTGAGCCGTGGGCTTTTGGGTTCTTTATTTAAAAGTTGGGGAATAGGGATTCTTTTCCCATAAAAATTTGGTGACCTATGGATTCTTTTTTTAAAAAGCAGTGAGATTTGGGGACTATTTTTGTGAAGGGAAAGTGAGGGCTAGGGTTTCTTTTACTTAAGAGAAAGGGGGTTATGGAGTTTTTATTTTAAAAGGGCAGTGTTTTTTGGGAATTCCCCTTTTACTGAAAGAGCAGGAGACTATGGATTCTTTATTAAGAGCTTTTGGGGCTATAAAATTTTTACTTTAAGAGCAGTGGGACTATAGTTTTTCCCTTTAAGAGCGTGAAAAATAGGGGTTTTTTTACTTGGGGCATTAAAGGCTATGGATTATTTTTTTTCTAAAGGAGCAGTGGACTTGGATTCTTTATTTATAAGAGAAAGTGAGTTATGGATTCTTTACTTAAGAAGCAGTGGGGGTAGGGATTTCTTTAGGAAAGTGGGTTTAGGGGTTTCTTTACTGTTACAAGAAAATTTTGGGGTATGGACCCTTTATCTTAGTGCGGGTGGGGAATTTAAAAATTCTTTACTAAGAGCAGGGGGGGAGACATGGATTCTTTATTTGTAAAAAGGCATGGGGGGACTAGGGAAAATTCTTTTTTTTAAAAGACCCGTGGGGCTATGGATTCTTTATTTAAAAGACCCGGTTGGGGGTATGGATTTTTAGTAAAAAGGTAAAGTATGGACTTTATAAAGGGGCCAGTTGGGGTTTAGGGGTTTCTTTATTTAAAGAGAGTGAGGCTATGGTTTTTCTTTCCTTAAGAGCAGGGGGGACTATGGATTCTTTACTCAAAAGACCCGGTGCCCTAGGGAAATTCTTTTATTTAAAAGGCGGGGGAAAATAGGGGGATTTTTTAAACTTTTATGAGCGGATGGGACTAAGATTCTTTCCTTTAACGAGCGGTTTTGAGACAAAGGATTCTTTATTTAAAAAGAGCAGTGGACTATGGATTTTTTTACTGTAAGAGCAGTGAGACAAGGGAAATTCTTTATTTAAAACCAGGGGGGAAAACTATGGATTTTTTAAATTAAAAGGAGGTGAGGCTATGGATTTTTTATTTTAAAAGAGCAGAGGGCTAGGGTTTTTTAAAAACCGGGGTTTTAGGAGTGTGAGGGGGGGGCTTTGGACCTTTTTAAAATTAAGAGCAGGTGAAAATTTGGACCTTTCTTTTGGGGGGGCGGGTGGGGTTTTTGGATTCTTTACTTTATGGGGGCAGTGTGGCAATGGATTTTTATTTTAAAGGACCCAGTGGGGGACTATGGATTTTTACTTTTTTAAGAGCGGGGGAGGCTTGGATTCTTTATTTAAAAGAGCAGTGAGGCCTTAGGGAAATTCTTTACTAGAAGTAGTGAGGCTATGGATTTATTACTGTACGAGCAGTGAGGCTATGGATTCTTTACTGTACGAGCAGTGAGGCTATGGATCCTTTACTGTAAGAGCAGTGAGACTATGGATCCTTTGCTGTAAGGGCAGTGAGGCTATGGATTCTTTACTGTATGAGCAGTGTGGCTATGGATTCTTTACTGTACGAGCAGTGAGACTATGGATTATTTACTGTATGAGCAGTGAGGCTATGGATTCTTTACTGTACGAGCAGTGAGGCTATGGATTCTTTACTGTACGAGCAGTGAGGCTATGGATTCTTTACTGTATGAGCAGTGAGACTATGGATTCTTTACTGTACGAGAAGTGAGGCTATGGATTCTTTACTGTAAGAGCAGTGAGGCTATTGATTCTTTACTGTACGAGCAGTGAGGCTATGGATTCTTTACTGTAAGAGCAGTGAGGCTATAGATTCTTTACTGTACGAGCAGTGAGGCTATGGATTCTTTACGGTAAGAGCAGTGAGACTGGATTCTTTACTGTACGAGCAGTGAGGCTATGGATTCTTTATTGTAAGAGCAGTGAGACTATGGATTCTTTACTGTAAGAACAGTGAGACTATGGATTCTTTACTGTGCGAGCAGTGATGCTATGGATTCTTTACTGTAAGAGCAGTGAGACTATGGATTCTTTACTGTGCGAGCAGTGAGGCTATGGATTCTTTACTGTGCGAGCAGTGAGACTATGGATTCTTTACTGTGCGAGCAGTGAGGCTATGGATTCTTTACTGTGCGAGCAGTGAGGCTATGGATTCTTTACTGTAAGAGCAGTGAGACTATGGATTCTTTACTGTACGAGCAGTGAGGCTATGATTCTTTACTGTACGAGCAGTGAGACTATGGATTCTTTACTGTAAGAGCAGTGAGGCTATGGATTCTTTACTGTAAGAGCAGTGAGACTATGGATTCTTTACTGTACGAGCAGTGAGGCTATGGATTCTTTACTGTAAGAGCAGTGAGGCTATGGATTCTTTACTGTACGAGCTGTGAAGCTATGGATTCTTTACTGTAAGAGCAGTGAGGCTATGGATTCTTTACTGTAAGAGCAGTGAGGCTATGGATTCTTTACTGTAAGAGCTGTGAAGCTATGGATTCTTTACTGTAAGAGCAGTGAGGCTATGGATTCTTTACTGTACGAGCAGTGAGGCTATGGATTCTTTATTGTAAGAGCAGTGAGACTATGGATTCTTTACTGTACGAGCAGTGAGGCTATGAATTCTTTACTGTAAGAGCAGTGAGGCTATGGATTCTTTACTGTAAGAGCAAGGAGACTATGCATTCTTTACTGTATGAGCAGTAAGGTTATGCATTCTTTACTGGAAGCGCAATGAGACTATGGATTCTTTACTGTACGAGCAGTGAGATTATGCATTCTTTACTGTAAGAGCAGTGAAACTATGGATTCTTTACTGTACGAGCAGTGAGACTATGGATTCTTTACTGTACGAGCAGTGAGGCTATGGATTCTTTACTGTACGAGCAGTGAGGCTATGGATTCTTTACTGTATGAGCAGTGAGGCTATGGATTCTTTACTGTACGAGCTGTGAAGCTATGGATTCTTTACTGTAAGAGCAGTGAGGCTATGGATTCTTTACTGTAAGAGCAGTGAGGCTATGGATTCTTTACTGTACGAGCTGTGAAGCTATGGATTCTTTACTGTAAGAGCAGTGAGGCTATGGATTCTTTAATGTAAGAGCAGTGAGGCTATGGATTCTTTAATGTAAGAGCAGTGAGACTGGATTCTTTACTGTACGAGCAGTGAGGCTATGGATTCTTTACTGTAAGAGCAGTGAGACTATGATTCTTTATTATAAGAGCAGTGAGACTATGGATTCTTTACTGTACGAGCAGTGAGGCTATGAATTCTTTACTGTAAGAGCAGTGAGGCTATGGATTCTTTACTGTAAGAGCAAGGAGACTATGCATTCTTACTGTATGAGCAGTGAGGTTTGCATTCTTTACTGAAGCAATGAGACTATGGATTCTTTACTGTACGAGCAGTGAGATTATGCATTCTTTACTGTAAGAGCAGTGAGACTATGATTCTTTACTGTACGAGCAGTGAGACTATGGATTCTTTACTGTACGAGCAGTGAGGCTATGGATTCTTTACTGTACGAGCAGTGAGGCTATGGATTCTTTACTGTAAGAGCAGTGAGGCTATGGATTCTTTACTGTACGAGCTGTGAAGCTATGGATTCTTTACTGTAAGAGCAGTGAGGCTATGGATTCTTTACTGTAGAGCAGTGAGGCTATGGATTCTTTACTGTAAGAGCAGTGAGACTGGATTCTTTACTGTACGAGCAGTGAGGCTATGGATTCTTTACTGTAAGAGCAGTGAGACTATGATTCTTTACTGTACGAGCAGTGAGCTATGGATTCTTTATTGTAAGAGCAGTGAGACTATGGATTCTTTACTGTACGAGCAGTGAGGCTATGGATTCTTTACTGTAAGAGCAGTGAGGCTATGGATTCTTTACTGTAAGAGCAAGGAGACTATGCATTCTTTACTGTAGAGCAGTGAGGTTATGCATTCTTTACTGGAAGCGCAATGAGACTATGGATTCTTTACTGTATGAGCAGTGAGACTATGGATTCTTTACTGTAAGAGCAGTGAGGCTATTGATTCTTTACTGTACGAGCAGTGAGGCTATGGATTCTTTACTGTAAGAGCAGTGAGGCTATAGATTCTTTACTGTACGAGCAGTGAGGCTATGGATTCTTTACGGTAAGAGCAGTGAGACTGGATTCTTTACTGTACGAGCAGTGAGGCTATGGATTCTTTATTGTAAGAGCAGTGAGACTATGGATTCTTTACTGTAAGAACAGTGAGACTATGGATTCTTTAACTGTGCGAGCAGTGATGCTATGGATTCTTTACTGTAAGAGCAGTGAGACTATGGATTCTTTACTGTGCGAGCAGTGAGGCTATGGATTCTTTACTGTGCGAGCAGTGAGACTATGGATTCTTTACTGTGCGAGCAGTGAGGCTATGGATTCTTTACTGTGCGAGCAATGAGGCTATGGATTCTTTACTGTAAGAGCAGTGAGACTATGGATTCTTTACTGTACGAGCAGTGAGGCTATGATTCTTTACTGTACGAGCAGTGAGACTATGGATTCTTTACTGTAAGAGCAGTGAGGCTATGGATTCTTTACTGTAAGAGCAGTGAGACTATGGATTCTTTACTGTACGAGCAGTGAGGCTATAGATTCTTTACTGTAAGAGCAGTGAGACTATAGATTCTTTACTGTAAGAGCAGTGAGACTATGGATTCTTTACTGTGCGAGCAGTGAGGCTGTGGATTATTTACTGTAAGAGCAGTGAGACTATGGATTCTTTACTGTACGAGCAGTGAGATTATGGATTCTTTACTGTAAGAGCAGTGAGACTATGGATTCTTTACTGTACAGCTGTGAAGCTATGGATTCTTTACTGTACGAGCAGTGAGGCTATGGATTCTTTACTGTAAGAGCAGTGAGACTATGATTCTTTACTGTACGAGCAGTGAGGTTATGCATTCTTTACTGGAAGCGCAATGAGACTGTGGATTCTTTACTGTACGAGCAGTGAGATTATGCATTCTTTACTGTACGAGCGGTGAGGTTATGGATTCTTTACTGTAAGAGCAGTGAAACTATGGATTCTTTACTGTACGAGCGGTGAGGCTATGGATTCTTTACTGTAAGAGCGGTGAGGCTATGGATTCTTTACTGTACGAGCAGTGAGGCTATGGATTCTTTACTGTACGAGCTGTGAAGCTATGGATTCTTTACTGTAAGAGCAGTGAGGCTATGGATTCTTTACTGTAAGAGCAGTGAGGCTATGGATTCTTTACTGTACGAGCTGTGAAGCTATGGATTCTTTACTGTAAGAGCAGTGAGGCTATGGATTCTTTACTGTAAGAGCAGTGAGGCTATGGATTCTTTACTGTAAGAGCAGTGAGACTGGATTCTTTACTGTACGAGCAGTGAGGCTATGGATTCTTTACTGTAAGAGCAGTGAGACTATGATTCTTTACTGTACGAGCAGTGAGGCTATGGATTCTTTATTGTAAGAGCAGTGAGACTATGGATTCTTTACTGTACGAGCAGTGAGGCTATGGATTCTTTACTGTAAGAGCAGTGAGGCTATGGATTCTTTACTGTAAGAGCAAGGAGACTATGCATTCTTTACTGTATGAGCAGTGAGGTTATGCATTCTTTACTGGAAGCGCAATGAGACTATGGATTCTTTACTGTATGAGCAGTGAGATTATGCATTCTTTACTGTAAGAGCAGTGAGACTATGCATTCTTTACTGTACGAGCTGTGAAGCTGTGGATTCTTTACTGTAAGAGCAGTGAGGCTATGGATTCTTTACTGTAAGAGCAGTGAGGCTATGGATTCTTTACTGTAAGAGCAGTGAGACTGGATTCTTTACTGTACGAGCAGTGAGGCTATGGATTCTTTACTGTAAGAGCAGTGAGACTATGATTCTTTACTGTACGAGCAGTGAGGCTATGGATTCTTTATTGTAAGAGCAGTGAGACTATGGATTCTTTACTGTACGAGCAGTGAGGCTATGGATTCTTTACTGTAAGAGCAGTGAGGCTATGGATTCTTTACTGTAAGAGCAAGGAGACTATGCATTCTTTACTGTATGAGCAGTGAGGTTATGCATTCTTTACTGGAAGCGCAATGAGACTATGGATTCTTTACTGTATGAGCAGTGAGACTATGGATTCTTTACTGTAAGAGCAATGAGACTATGGATTCTTTACTGTAAGAGCAATGAGACTATGGATTCTTTAATGTACGAGCAGTGAGACTATGGATTCTTTACTGTACGCGCAGTGAGACTATGGATTCTTTACTTTAAGAGCAATGAGGCTATGCATTATTTACTGTTTGAGCAATGAGACTATGGATTTTTTCTGTACGAGCAGTGAGACTATGGATTCTTTACTGTACGAGCAGTGAGACTATGCATTCTTTACTGTATGAGCAGTGAGACTAAAGATTCTTTACTGTACGAGCAGTGAGACTATGGATTCTTTACTTTAAGAGCAATGAGGCTATGGATTATTTACTGTTTGAGCAATGAGACTATGGATTCTTTACTGTACGAGCAGTGAGATTATGGATCTTTCTGCCACATGATGTTGAAATGGTTGCTTTACTGATCAGATTCAAGGAGAGCCTAGATGCCTTCTTGAAAAGTAAAATATTACAGGTAATGGGCACTGGATATTTTGATGGGACGTTAATCCAGGGAACTAGTCTGATTGCCGTATGTGGAGTCGGGAAGGAATATTTCCCTTAATATGGAGCAATCAGCTTCTGCCTCAGAGTTCTGCCTTCCTCCGGATCGATATGTGAGGTTATCAGTTGACTTATCTCTGTCTTAAATCTTAATACTATGAAAGTATAAATTCCTACTTTTTTTGTGATTCACAAGACTTTCTTCTTCCACGTCTGCTCTTCGCGGTGGTGTGAGGGGCCGGGGGTCCTCCATCAGGACGTCCTCGTACTGGTCCTTGTGTCCTTCCATATACTCCCACTCCTCCATGGAGAGATAGACGGTGACGTCCTGACACCTCACAGGGACCTGACAACACAACGGTCCCGTCATCACCCAGACACATTATATAAGGTCCCGGCGTCCCCGGCAGCGCTCACCTCTCCGGTCACCACCTGCAGGATCTTATTGGTGATCTCCACGATCCTCTGCTCGTTGTCTCCTGGATGCATCAGTGATGGAGGTGGAGGCATCATGATGGCTCTTAGGCTCTTGCTCCTCCGTCTTTGTGATCCTTGGGGTTTGGAGCCGGTTGTCACCGACTTCTTCACCATCACATAATCCTGTGTACGGAGAGACGCTGGTAATTATCATCTCTCCGCCATTGTTACCTACAAGAACATGGTGGGTCCCATCGGCCCTCACCTCTCCGGTCAGCAGGTAGATGATCTCCAGCGTCAGGTCCAATATCTGCTCCGCCATTGTGGAACTGGGGGAGGAGAAGACTCCTAGAGAGGAAGAAAAATAAGAAAATCTGAAGACTAGGGATGAGGGAATCGGTTCTCAAGACCCCGCCGGATCCAGTGGCCGTGACCGTCGGTCTGGACCGACTTGTTCTTGGCGGAATCCGCAGCTCCTCTTTGTTTTGCTGGGCTGGTGCGACGTTGTGTGTGCGTTATCCCGCCATGATGGTGTGGCACCAAGAGAGGAGCTGTAAGGTAAGAGCCGGTCCGCTGGGGTCATTAGTGGTGAGCGAACGTGCGGAATAAGGTGTCATCTGAGCATGCTCGGGTGCTCGAATAATATGTTCAAGTCCCCGCGGCTGTTCTACAGCCTAACAAACAGACGATCCCGGCATGTGTTGTGTCTGTTTGACAAGCGCGAGGGCTTGAACATATTATTCGAGCACGGTGAAGAACACCAGAGCATGCTCAGATAACACCTTATCCCCGCACGCTCGCTCATCACTCGTTATCGTCTACGGGGCTGTTCACACCTTTGTGGGTTTTTTTTTTTGAGTAACGATCAATCGGCACCAAAACATGGAGACACGTCCGAGTCACAAATATAAGTCTACGGGCCCCTGAAATGTAACCGGACATCACTCGGGGGCCATCAGCGCCGTCTGATCGTTTGAAAAAACTTCTCAGACGCAAAAAAGAGAAACTCCTAATGAAACTCTGATGGCAAAAACTGAGACTCGGCCCAAACACTGATGGAAACCTGCGACGTGTGAACGAGGCCTTATATACGAGACGGACCGCGGGCATTGCCATCAATCGGCATTCACAGCGAGTCTTAGGGCCGCGTGCACATGGCGAGTATTGGGGGAGGTTTTCTACCTTAGTATTTGGAACAATCAGAGGAAAAGTCTCATAGAAACTCGTCACCACTTCTGGATTTATCACCCACTCCTGGTTTGGGCTTATAAATACTGAGGTAAAATACTGACCAAATACTGAACGTGTGAACGTGGCCTATAAAACATCAGCAGAAACCGGAGGTGCGGTGCAAGCGCTGTTACCTGGAGGTCCGGTGAGAACCGATATCACATGTTCTCAGAGCAGACGGACCGGGAGCACGCCAGGGACTCGGCAGCACAGACGGTGTGGGAGTGTGGTGACATCACAGTCATGTGATCATGTGAGGGGCGGAGCCTGCACTCTAGAGCACCATTCATAGACCCCGGAAGTGAGAAAAGGGGCATGGCCTGCCCCCGATCACATGACCGTGACGTCAGAGGTCCTGTGTCCACGATCAGCTGCGTCACCGATCAGGGGCCTGAATATATATACACGGCACATATATCTATACTGGTGACTGATACGAGGGCTTCTCACGCCGCATTGATGCAGTAAATGATGCAAAAGGAGAACGACCAAGTACTGAGTGCATTTACTGATCATACACTTCAGATTATAAAATCATTTTTCCAGCTGGTGTTATAAAGTATTCTAATTTACTGAGATAATGACTTTTGGGTTTTCATTGGCTGTAAGCCATAATCATCGACATTAACAGAAATAAACATGTGAAATAGATCACTCTGTGTGTAATGACTATAGAATAGATCACTCTGTGTGTAATGACTCTAGAATAGATCACTCTGTGTGTAATGACCCTATAGAATAGATCACTCTGTGTGTAATGTTCTATAGAATAGATCACTCTGTGTGTAATGACTCTATAGAATAGATCACTCTGTGTGTAATGACTATAGAATAGATCACTGTGTGTAATGATCTATAGAATAGATCACTCTGTGTGTAATGACTATAGAATAGATCACTCTGTGTGTAATGTCTATAGAATAGATCACTGTGTGTAATGTCTATAGAATAGATCACTGTGTGTAATGACACTATAGAATAGATCACTCTGTGTGTAATGTCTATATAATAGATCACTCTGTGTGTAATGTCTATAGAATAGATCCCCTGTGTGTAATGCTCTATAGAATAGATCACTCTGTGTGTAATGACTATAGAATAGATCACTCTGTGTGTAATGTCTATAGAATAGATCACTGTGTGTAATGTCTATAGAATAGATCACTGTGTGTATTCTCTATAGAATAGATCACTCTGTGTGTAATGCTCTATAGAATAGATCACTCTGTGTGTAATGACTCTATAGAATAGATCACTCTGTGTGTAATGACTCTATAGAATAGATCACTCTGTGTGTAATGTCTATATAAAATAGATCACTCTGTGTGAAATGCTATAAAATAGATCTTTGTGTGTAATGCTTTGAATAGATCACTCTGTGTGTAATGTCTATATAGTAGATAATCTGTGTGTAATGACAAGAATGATCACTCGTGGAAAAAAACCATAGAATTTCCTCGTGTGTAATGACTCTTAGAATAATCCTCTTTTGTAAAATGATATAAATAGATCACTTGGTGTAATGACTATAGAATAGACACTCTGTGTGTAATTCTATAAGAATAGATACTCTGTGTGTAATGCTATAGTTAGTACTCTGTGTGTAATGACTCTTAGAATAATCACTCTGTGTGAAATGATCTATAAATAGATCACTCTGTTAAAATGACTAAAAAAAATGATCACTCTGTGTGAAAGGGGACTCTATAGAAAGATCACTCTGTGTGTAAGACTCTAAAAAATAGATCACTCTGGTGTATGGACCTAAAATAGATCCTCTGTGTGTAATATTAAAAAATTTAGTCACTGTGTGTAATGTTTTAGAATGATCCTTTGTGTAAAAAGTCTCATAGAAAAGATCATTTGTGTGAATGATTTATAGAATAGATCACTCTGTGTGTAATGACTCTATAAAAATCACTCTTTTTTGTAAGACTCTATAAATAGATCACTCTGTGTGTAATGATATAAATAGTCCTCTTGTGTAGTGATTCTATGAATATAAATTCCCTTTTATTTTTGAAGAACTGAAAAAAATAACTTTTTGATTTTTTAAATTTGAGATGCACCTGTACAATCAGTGTAATATTTAATATATAATTTATATATATACCTGTGCCCCTCTCAACAAACTTACTTGGGGAATTAGGAAATGGTTACTAAAGGAGTCAGCATTGTGAAACACAAACTCAGGAAAATGTGATGAGATCCTGGAAAAACAGATTTTTCTTTATTTTTAAACCCCCCATATAGCGCTTAATTCCACATCTTTACAGACTTATCATCGCTGTCCCGATGGCGCTAAAAACTAGATCCCCATCTTTTTTTTGTGGAGTGGGGAGAAAAAAACCAAAAAGGAGAAACATGAAAAAAATTTCAGATGTTGTCCTTGGTGGGTTTTTTAACCCGGCCCCCCGCGCTTTTTTAAGCAACGTGAAAAAACGACCCCCTTGGAATTATATTTTAGTGCAACCCCCCAAAATACCGTGGCTTATATTTACGTGCTAAAAAACCCAAACCACCGAGGATTTATATTTTTCAGTGCTAAACCAAACCCCCGGCGGGATATTTTTTTACAGGCTAACCCCAAGCCACCCAGCTGCATTTAAATTTTCAGTGCTAACCCCAAGCCACCGAGCTCTTTTTTTTTACGTGCTAACCCCAAGCCCCGTGCTGCACAATTATTTTACAGTGAAAAACCCCCCCCCACCATGCGCATATATTTTTACGTGCAAACCCAAAACCACCCTGGCATATAATTTAAATGCTAACCACCAGCCACCGGCTGCATATATATTTACAGTGAAAAAACCCCCAAGCCACCTCTCATAATATTACAGTGCTAAACCCCCCCGCCACCGGTGTATTTTTTTTTACAGTGCAAAAAGTAGCAAAGATAGGGTGACCCCCCTCGGGGCTCACTCCCCGGTTTATTAAAAAGGTTGGGGAGGGACTTTTGGTAAAAGTGGACGGAAAACATTCCATGTAAAATGGTGAGAGAACGTGCACACAATAAAAAAAAACCCCTTTCCCCCAACGTGTCAGAGGCATAAACAAGAAATTTTAACATGGTGGAGCAGGGGGGGAACCCATAAAAAAAAAGTGGAAAGACAATCCAGGCCTTTGGTTAAATCAACTGTAAAAACAGTCCCCATAAGCATTTGGAGACCGCACTAAAACCTCCCCGAATGAACATGTCCCCCAAAAAATTCGCGACGGAGACATTGGAAGGAGGGTTTACTCTTTGTGGCTTACTTTTAAACCAAAAATCAAAAAGTAAGGTGAAGCTCTTCACATCAGGCCAAAAGTTTGAGAAAAACAAAAATTTTAATTTTCACATGATCGCTCCCCCTTTGGGTTTTTTTGTGTGTTTGAAGATGTTTTTATCACAGACAGAAATATATAAATTTAAAACTATGAGTAACAAAAGCTTTTTTGACAGTTAAAATAGTTAATGCAGAAGTCAATATTTGCATGTTCCCTTCTTCTTCGGACCTCTGCAATTCTCCCGGCATGCTCTAAAAAATTCTGGACCAAATCCTGACGATGCAGTCCTTCTTGCATAATCAATTTTCTTTTGCAAATTTTTTGGTTTTTTTTGTCCACCCGTCTCTTGATGATTGACCAAAGTTTCAAGGGTTTTTTAAACGGGGAGTTTCCAGGCCATGGCCCCCAAAAAATCAAAATTTTTTTTTCCCTGACCTTTTTTTACCCCTTTTTACTTTATGCAAGGTGCTCCATCATGCTGGAAAAGGCTTGTTGATCGCCAAACTGCCTTGGGGGTTGGGAGAAGTTGCTCTTGGGGGGACTTCTGGTACCATTCTTATTCATGCTGTGTTTTTGGCAAGCTGTGAGAGAGCCGTTCCCTTGGCTGAAAAGCACCCCACACATGAATGGTTTCGGTGTTTAACAGTTGGCTAGACAAGACTGGTGGTAGCGCTCACCCTTGTCTTTCCAATGAGGCGTTTTCCTGATGTCCCAAACAATCGAAAGGGGATTCTCAGAGAAAAAATAACTTTCCCCAGTCCTCAGCAGTCCATGCCTGTACCTTTTGCAGAATATCGTTGTCCATGATGTTTTTTCTGGAGAGAAGTGGCTTTCTTGCTGCCCTCCTTGAGACCAGCCTTGCTCCAAGAGTCTCCGCCTCCAGGCATGCAGATGCACTCACACCTGCCTGCTGCCATTCCTGAGAAGCTCTGCACTGCTGGTAGCCCGTCCGCAGCTGAAACCTTTTAAGAGACGGTCCTGGCGCTTTCTGGTCTTTCTTGGGCGCCCGGGGAGCCTTTTTGGCAACAATGGAACCTCTCTCCTTGAAGTTCTTGTAAATCGTAGATTGTTGACTGAGGTGCCATCTTCTATCTGCGATTCTTCCCTGTTAGGCCATTTTTGTGCTTTGCAATGATGACTGCACGGTTTTTTTAGGATAAACTATGGTTAACAGAAAAAGAAAACAATGTTTCCAAGCCCCAGCCTCCTTTTAAAGTGTCCGTGGTGTATTTTACTTAATCATGACGATTGATCTCCGCCATGTCCTCTCAACACCCACACCTGTGTTAATGGAGCAATCACTGAAAAGAGGTTAGTGGTCCTTTTAAGGCAGGGGCTGCAATGATGTTGAAATGTGTTTTGGGGGTAAAGTTCTTTTCTAGCCAAATATTGACTTTGCAAGTAATTGCTGTTAAGCTGATCACTTTTTTAAACTTTGGAGTATCTGCAAATTGCATTAGAAAAAGTGAAGCAGTAGACTTTTTTAAAAACTAATTTTGTTCATTCTCAAAACTTTTGGCCATGACTGTACTTTGATTGGTGAAAAAGGCAGAGAAAACTTGCTCAGACCCTGATCCAGGACAGTACGGCAGTTGGCAGACATTGTAAGGCTTGATAAGCACTGTGACCCCAGAAGAATGGACAGTGGAAAGTTTTAAAGTTTTTCACCGAAATCAGGAAGGGAGGGAGATAAAGACGCATATGTGACTGAGCGAAAAGACTGGCAGCAAATGCAGCTTTGGAGAGATCAGAGATTCTTTATCAGAGATAAAATAGGTGCGGCATCAGAGAGCCACAGTAAGAGAGAGATGTGAGAGAGGGGAGTTAACCCTAGAGAATGCATGCAAATAAGCAGAGCTGCAGAGCTAAAAAGAGACAGCCTGAAGATGATGGCAGACACCACTGAGGAGCCGTACTGCAGTAACCATGAGAGGAAAAGCAGAGCACCAAGCAGAACAGTCCAATGCAGATACTGTGGCAGAAGACATGAGAGAGACAAAGAGAAGTGTCCAGCATATGGACAAAGCTGCAGGACCTGTGGTAAGATGAATTTCATTTCGCAGCTCTCTGCAGTTAAGCCCTTTTAAAAAGCACGAGAATTCACAGTGTGAAAGGACAATGACAGTGACAGTGCGAAGATATTACATGGATACAGCTCGTCTGCAACAGAGAATGTCAATCAGTCAGACAGCCAGAACCTAAAGATACAAGACACTGTTTGCAACTCTTTTATTAAATGAAAACCCATTAGATTTCGTTGGATGTGGAGCAAGTTTTCAAGTCATACCCGGGGGATTACTAAATGAAACAGGTGTCCATTGAACCTACTGATAAGGTACTTATGTGTACAACAAAAAGATACTGAAACCTCTTGGGACGCAAACGAAGGTTTTAGTAACCCATGCAACAGAAAAGTTATGAGCCCAATTTACAGTGCTGCAGGGTGGTGCCCTACCGTTACTAGGTTAAAAGCGTTCAGGCATGGACTTAATAAAGGGACAATTCCTAACATTTTGTCTGTGGAAGTCAAACGATATGAAGGATATCCCAAAAGCAACGCAATTAGATTTACAGATTATAAAAAAAAACAGTATGCGGATGTATTTGGGGTGATGGATGTTTTGATGGAAAAACAAAATGGAAAATTTATAACACAATACAACCTACCAGATTACCGACAAGAAAAAGTGCTGTACGCTACTTCAGCCATTGGAATACGGATTTAGAAAAACGAGGCATGATAGAAGTGTCCATCAGAGACAGACTGGATAAGTAGTTTGGTCATAGTGCAGAAACCACAGGAAAATAAGGATTTGTATGTCCCAAACCACTAACAAAGCTCTCAAAAGGAATCACTATCCGTGCCACAATAGAGGATGTGTACCAGATTTATCAAAGGCAAAAATATTTTCAGTTTGTGACGTAAAAAATGGATTTTGGCATGTGGAACTGGATGAAGAATCCGTTTATTGACAACGTTTTCTTTTTCCTTTGGTCGCCGTAAATGGCTGAGAATGCCCAGGGATGACACCAGCTCCAGAAATTTTCGCAGAAGTTGATGCAAGCTTTGGAAGGGGGCTCCCAGGGGTAAAATGATAGCAGTGATTTTAATAGTGGGAGAAGGTGACGATTTTGCAATCTGCAATAAAGAACCGATACAAGGTGCTCGATTTTTAGATAGGTGTAGGGGAAAAAAAAAGGGAAAAAAGTTGAATTGAAAAGTTGAAACTGAAAATGCGGAAGTGCCATTTATAGGACATCTGCTAACCCAAATGGAGTGAAAGTGGATCCAGAAAAGGTGAAGGCATACAAGAGATGCCTACCCCAACAGATGTGTTTTGGAGTACAAAAAGATTTTTGGGCATGGTGAATTATCTGTCCAAGTTTTGCAAGAATTTATCAGCTGTGTGAGCAATGAGACAGCAACTCACAAAGAGTGGTGGGAATGGACAGAAGCCAGGAGACGGCTTTCCAATCAGTTAAAGACAGCCATTGCGAACAGCAACCTTAAAATTTTTTGATCCACATTTTAGAGGTGGTAGTCCAATGTGATGCTCGAAAAAGGCCTGGTGCCACATTAATGCAAGAGCGGCAACCAATCACATTTGCAAGCAAAGCGCTAACACCGACAGAGCAGGGATATGCCCAAATCGAAAAGGAGTTAATAGCTGTGGTGTTTGGAATGGAAAGGTTCATCAGTACACATACGGTCGACAGGTAACAGTACAGTCCGATCACAAACCGTTGGGAGCATTACAAAAAAACCTCTACTAAATGCACCAAAGAGACTGCAGCGCATGCTTCTGCGACTTCAAAAATAGATTATGAAATCGGATATTTCCAGGAAAAGACTTGTTGATTGCAGATACTCTAAGCAGAGCGTACTTACCCAACTCAGAGGATAAAGGACAAGAAATGGACAACATCAATATGTGTGATTATCTTGCAGTATCTAAAGATAAACTGAAAAAATACAGACCTTCACAGAAAAAGATAAAACACTACAGATATTAAAAAACTGTGATCCTGCAGGGCTGGCCAAATATAAGCAGCATGCTCCAAAGGAAGTTGCTCCATTCTTCCATATACGAGTGAACTGTCAGTACACCAAGGAATCATCATAAAAGGGAGAAAGGGCAGTGATACCGGGACTCTGAGAAGAGACATACTACAGAAATTACACTCGTCCCACTTGGGCATTGAAGGATGTTTGCGGCGAGCAAGAGAATCAGTTTATTGGCCGGGTATGAATGATCACATAAAAAAGTTACAAGCCACAATGTGAGATATGTGCGTCCGGCAGGATAAAACAACTGAAAGAGCCATTGCAACCGCATGCCGTTCCAAAATTGACCATGGTCAAAAATAGGAAATAGATTTGTTCACATTGGAGGAAAGAGTATACCTGGTAACTGTGGACTATTTTTCTAATTTTTTGGGAAGTGGACTATTTGAAGGATACAAGAAGCAAGAACAGTTATTAAAAAACTCAAGGCTCATTTTGCCAGATATGGGATTCCAGAGATTGTTTTTACTGATAATGCCGCTCAATTTTAGGTCAGAAAGAGGTTCAAGGAGTTCAGCAAGTTATGGGAATTTTGAACACAATACATCATCTCCTGGATATCCTCAAAGCAATGGCAAAGCGGAATCAGCGGTGAAACAGCAAAGAAGTTGATTAAGAGAGCGAAACAGGCAGGGACAGATGTATATCTATCTATACTGGACCACAGAAACACACCTTCCCAAGGTCTAGACAGCAGCCCAGCACAGAGGCTTCTGAGTAAACGGACAAGGACACTCATTCCAACAGCTAGTCGTCTTCTGAAGCCAAATCTGGTGAGGGAATGAGGTCAAAAACTAAAAGAAAAATCAGGATAGACAAGCATTCTATTTATAATCCAGTCGGCAAAAGATCTACCAGAACTGAGACAAAATGACAACATCAGGATGCAGCCGAGCAAATATGACAACAATGGAGAAAAGCAAAGGTGCTCAGAAACTAGGACCTAAGATCCTACGAGATTGTGACAGAGGAGGGAAGAAAACTAAGGAGAAATCGGAGACATCTGAGGAAAACGCAAGAAGGATCTGATACATGGTATATGAACAGTATCCTCATATCCAAGGAGAGGAAACAGCAAGTCTAAGCAGAGAAGGCTACGGGATGGCCCAGGTTCAGTGTGGAGATTCTGGTCGGAGACAGGCAATACCAGATGCGGTAACGCCGAATCGAGAGAACCACCGAATAGTGGCAGTAGCGCATCGTTATGTTAACTAGATCGGGCAGAATGTCACAAAGCCGCACACCTCAAGGACTATATACATACAACCAAGTATTTAAGTATCTTAATAGCATGATGCTTGCCAGTTATGTTTATGTCACCAATATCTTGAATATTGAAATGTTCACATGTATGTTAGTTATATTAGCTTGTTATTTCTTCAGTTAAAAGACAAAGGATGTAGCAATATGTTATATGCTGAGCCGCCTCTAGGGGTCTCACTACCTGGATGTATTCAGAGGTAGAGAGGAGGGACTCGTTGGTAAGAGCATGAGACAGGAAGCATTCATGTATGTGGCTGAGGAGAACGTGCACACAATAAAAGTAACCCGTTACCACAATCGTGTCAGAGGCATAAACAAGAAATAGAACACTAACCACCAAGCCACGTGCTGCATATATAATATTCAGTGCTAACCACCAAGCCACCGTGCTGCATATATATTTTTACAGTGCTAACCACCAAGCCACCATTGCGGCATTTATATTATATATATATATATACAGTGCTAACCACCAAGCCACCGTGCCTGCATATATATATTTACAAGCGCTGACCACTGAGCCACCATGCTGCATATATATACTTACTTCAGTGGGTGTTGTGTCTTGGGAGAGGTGGAACTCCCATGTGTGCTCCAGGAGGAGCTGAAGACGTTGTGTGTACCTGTGGGTGAATCCTGCAGGGAAAGGACCCTTTGTCTGTCTTTGTTTTGCCTTTAGGCTAGAAAGGCTCTGTTTATTTTTGCTGAACCCTGCTAAGGTTTTATTCGTCCATAATAAAACCAGCAGGTGACATACTACCAAAACCGCTCCTGGGTCTTACCTTGTGAGCAGCTGAGAAGCACTTGTATCATCCTGTTATATAATATATATATATATACAACACACATTAGCATGCAAGTTTCATCCAACCACATGGTGGCAGTACACACACACACCAACATAATATACATTGTATATACTATATAGCTCAGCTGTACACATTGCAAATGTGGCGCCCCTGACAGTTCAGTTGCCACAGAGGTACTGCATCTCAGCCAGGGATGTGGTATTTCAACTTTCAGGTAAGGTGGAGGCATTACACCTGGCTCTGACAAACACTGCAACCCAACACACAATTCGTTAGCTGAGTTCTCATGCCGCAGCTAACAAGGGGTGTTAGATGGTGGGTGGAGCTTGTGGTCAGAGCAGGAGATGGAAGTGAAAAGGAAGTTTCCCCTTGGGGAGGAAGGGAGAGGCAGATAGACAGCTGTCCCATAGGGGAGAGGAGACAACTGTGCAGCAGGCTCCAGTCCTAAGGAGCTGCTTATAGAGAGAAGGGAAGAGGAGATTTCCCTGGAAGGGAAAAAAAGGGATTCTCAGAGAGGGACACAGCTGAGCCGAGAGCTAACAGGTGGGCTCATTCAGGACTGGCAGACGCCGGATGGGAGAAATCCGGGTCGCAGAGGGAACTCGGCCCCTAGACTAGTGGAGAACTTTATGACTCAGCTAGCAAGCCGACTGCGTGGTAACTTTAGGGATCACAGACAACAAACCACATTTATCTTCTCTGGAGAGGCAGCTATATAGAATCAAGGGAAACGCAGAGATAAGACGTTGTTCCGACAGGATTGCAACCGCTGATCTGGGACAATGTTTGGAAGGTGCTGGAAGGAAGAAAAGGAGCGGGAAATCAGCACAGGGAGATGGCCAGAGAAGGCATATACTGACAGGGTGCTTTGAACTAGGTTCTCCATCCACCTGGGAGTTGGCTGGACTCCTCACCTGGAGGACGTGGCACCAAGCGGGGCACCTGTACTGCTAGCCTTGACCGGAGTAAAGCTTTGGAAACTGCAACTGACTGCTCCTCAAGTTCTTCATTCGACGCACACTCCACTCTGCTACATCTCCCAGCACCTTACCATTTACCTACATTACCTGCCCTGGGATAACAAAGCCTCATCTGTGGGAGGTTATACAACTCTGCTGCATCTCACCATCTTGTCACAGAGGTCTGCACCGCAGCGCTGGTCCCTTTGACCAGTATACCACAAGTGGCGTCACAACACTACACTACAAACTCTATCATCCCCAGTAAATATTCCCCCTTTTATTGGACGCCAGGGCCACGGACGGGTCACTGCGTTGTGACACATCCCTTCAATACACCCGGCCCGGTAACGAGTACCCCACTGCCCTGGTGGGCGATCCACAAACATCAAGCACACTGTGGCACAGTTCATAGGGTGACAGCGGCTCAGCTACAAAGCATTAGAGCAGATAAACCATGAGAAAGGGCAGACTGAGTAGTGAAATGAGTGCTGTGTCCTTTTTATCGCTAACTACAGAACTGTAAACTGCCTGAAATTACCTCCGTGTTACACACATTGCCTCTGCCAAAACTTGTCCAGCATTCGTAGCTGTGCCCTACATGGTGCAGTTTGTTGTAAAAGAAACAAACAGTGCTTTACTTACCTTCCCGGGTCCAGGGCAGTGTCACTGCCGCTGCACTTGTCTGCTGACGTCATGTCGATAGTGCTGCAGCCAGTCACTGAGATCAGTAGCTGGTGCCGTCTACATCAACAGGCTAGGAGGGAAGTTCCTAGGTCTCCAGTCCGGCAGCTGCAGACCACGACGTGGCCACTGGACAAGGCTCTTCCCCAATTTGCTAATTGATAGACAATTTTGATCCGTAACAAAACTGAATCATTATAGGACATGTGCTGAGCGGAAGCCGTTAGCGACCTGTGACGTATATTTTTCTTCACGGGTCTAATAGCGGGCGTTTATGGCGCAGACTGAGGAGCAGAGGTTGTATTTATACCGCCAACATCTGCCTGTTAAAGTGGCGCGGGCGGTCGCTGTAGGCGAGGTACTTGTCACACCCTGGCACGCTACATAAAGATGGGGGTCCTGGCTGGGAGTAATTATAATAATATTAGCAATACCTCAATTAGAAAATGTAGTTATAGTTTTTTGATTCGCTATGTCTCTTTATTCATGTACAGGTGTCTTGGGATGCAAAGAGCAGAGATCACGAGGCGGAAACAGCAGGGGTGATATATTGGTATTTTTATATTACAGCAGTAACTTCTGAACTATTAGTGTTAGTAGATATTCAAAATAAACAGTATAGGAAATCACAACAGATTTTGTATAAGCAAGAAAAGTCTCTCAGCACTTAACCTAGTGGTTGCGCCCAGTCTTGGGAGTCACCATGTGAGTTCTCACTTGAAGCTCTGGCCCTAGCGGGGGTCACCGGGTTTTCCCACTAGGCCGCGATTGTCTTCCTGATTGTCTTTTAAAGCCCGTTGGAGCCTCTCACACACCAACCGGCCCCCTCCAACCGGTGACCCTAGTCCCAGCCGACCCCAGTGCACGTTAGGTGATAGCTGGAAGTGACGGCCCTGACTCACTCGCCCTGTTCCTCCTCTCTCGTAGGCGGGCCTCTCCTGTCACAGCCGCCGCACAGCTCTTCTCGGCTTGACCGTCAGTGGAAGTCTCTCCTCAGGCTCGGGGCAGAGAACCAGTCATCAGCTCTTGACAGGCGTAGTCGAACCTTAGAGGCTTGACCAGCGCAGGGCGCAGATTACGGCTCTGAACACCGTAAGCCGTACTTGGGGATATCTTCCGGGGATTGGGCCTTGCCAGGCGGGTGACCAACACCTGGGTAGCTCAGACTCCTCGCTGAAAGCATGTCACGCTGCTCTCAGCAGTGTCTCTGGGGCACGTCTGCCCCACTCTGATCCCTAGTGCAAATCTCCTCGTGGTTGGGCACGCAGGGCTTTTAGATCAGGGAAGTCCTTACTGGGGTCCCCTGATGGCAGTGTCTCCTCATTAATGGCACACCTGCACTAATTTTCCAGAAGTCTCATGGCTTTTTGTTACACAGGCATTGCAGGACCTTAGGTATCCATGGTTACAACTGATATAGTGACAGTTAGCTAGTTCCTAAATGGTCGTTTCCATGGCTCCTAAGGTCCTGCAATGCTCTGCAAATGTGATGAAAGGAACAAAGCAAATCAGAAAAACTATACTACATTTCTAATTGGAGGTATTTGCTAATATTGTTATTATTATTACACCCACTACATATTGGCATAGGATCCTGAAGATGGGAACCCCCCCCTTTAAACCCTAACTCTCCATACTGTCAGGCAAAAATACGCCATCACTAATAACGCATGTCACAATGCACATTACAACCACCCAGGTGTCTTCAAGGGGCAATGTGCCAGCATGTCCATCTCCTTACAACAGCAGCGACCAGAGCTGGGGAACAATTGTCTTAATGTCTCATATTCTTCAAAGTCACAACAGTCCGTGTTTGGTTCCTAAAGTCAATGAGGTAATTGGAAATCATCCTTTTATCATGCAGGTGTTAGTGGTGGTGCCAGTGTGGCCTTGGTTTGGGAGACAGATGGGCAGGAAACCTCTAAGGACCTTGGTGGAGACTTACTAAGCTGAACTAGGGCCACAGAAGTTGAGAAGCAACAAGAATTGGTCATGCCCTATCTTCTCCCATGGGTCATTAACATGGCAAGGGATTGTTATTTATGGCAATGTAGAAGGTTAGGCAGCAAAGCAGACGTAGCAATAAATAATATACTTTATTTGTACTGAATATCAGCCAAAAAGAGATTGCCGGGAAAGCTCCAGGAACGTCGCTGCATGAGAACTGTGCTGCATCTGTGATAAGACCCTGGTTACTATGTAAAGTTGAACTGTTTAAGCATGGACATAGATTCTGGAGTCGTTTGTGAGAACCGGGAATCTAGAGCCGAGCTGGCTGAAGCAGAAGGAACCCTAGAATCTGAAGTGTTATACTTGTTTCCTTTGTGGAGCGCCAGGGTTGTGGCGACGCAGCAGCTCCTCGCCACAATACCACCCTGGCCTCCTTACAGCGTCACTCCATACATCGGTGGATCTACGGAGAACCTCCCCGAGGCAAACAAAGCAGGAGTCAGTCCTCTCCCCGAGACAGAGCAGTGCCGGCCCCCATAGTCATCAGATCACAGCCCTTCAGGTGATGTGGGACTAGTGGGGTTTACTGAGGATCATGTCACTTCTCTCTGGAATTTTTGGCTATGAAATTAAAGGAACATTTTCCCTAAAGCTTTTACTGATCTGCGCCTGCTCGCTCTTCTGCTTTTTCCTGACTTTGAACGATTTCTCTTCTTGCCTCTTTGTTTCCGATCCAGTTTCAACAGTTTTTCTAAATTTGCCCTTGCACCCATCCAGTCTGACAATGCCTGCTCTGGCCATGCCCCTCCTGTACAAAGCTTTCAGGTGGTCAGGGTCCTTGTCGAGAACTCGGGTGCATCTCACCTCAGCCTCACGTAATCTTCCCTTCTTGAGGTCATAAGCCGCCAAGTTAGAAAGCAGGGCAATTTTCTCCTCTTCTGCATCTCCAGGAGTACAGACCAGAAGTCTGAGCAATAGGGTATATCGTCTTTCTGCCCTTTCAAGGTTCCCATCTCGGTACGCCTTCCCGCCCGCCTCCCGTTCTCTGACTACCCTTAATCTTCTCACTCACATCAATTCCCAAGCCTCCTTTCCATTTTTAGAACTCTCTAATTGCAAGACAAACTGAGAGTTCAGTGCACATGACCACTCACAGACTTCTCCAGGAACCATGGTCTCAAGACATGGGTCAATGAGACGGTCCTGACTGGAAATACCTTCCCCCAAATTCTTCTGTGCCCAAACTACTGGAGAATAACAGCATCTATGATAGTAGGGTCACCAGGGCTTCCAGAAGTATGGTGCACCTGGCACCTTCTGTGGGTTTATCCACACCTGATCCCGGCTGTAGAATAGTCTTGGTGAAGCTTCGTCTGGGAAGTTGCACTAATAGTTTGTCCGCCCCCTCCTTCAGGTGGTCTTACACCTTAGATAGCAGAAGACCCTATAGACTTCATGAAATCGCTGATAACGACCAATAACCTAATGTGTTACGTTGGCCTCCAAAAAAACCATCTGTCGGGGAAACAAAAAGGGTTGGGAAAGTTTGAAGTTTACACGCCCAATAAGCCGCCGCTTTCTCCGTTCTCCCTAATGACAACACACGAATGCTCGCTGGTGATGGGGGAGTTGGGGAGAGACGGAATGAACATTTTTAACCTTTAATGTGCCCAATACCATATAAACCCCCATACACATTAGATTACAGGTGATCGAATTTGCTCTTTTCAACAGTCCAAAAACAACGAACGGCGCAGAGGTTGAGCATGTGCATCTGTGCTCCATCCTTAATAGGGCTCTGTGGAGTCTGGTTCCACAGCCCCGTTCTAGGATCTTGGGGGTTCTCACCCTCGGTCTCCCAACAATCACTTGCCTGAATACCCGGGATTGGAGGTGCGCTGCAAGTATTTCTTGTGGCTGAACGAAGGTCTGGTGGGCGCAAATGCGGGGGTTTTTTATGGGCGAGTTTTGCATTGCATAGAATGTGACACCCGGCCTATAAGGCCTCTTTCACACATCGGCGGGGCCTACAACGGCGCCCCCGGATTTTTCCCAGGCCCGTGAAAACTTTTTTCCTTCCGGGGGCCCCAAAATTTTTTTTT
>JARQOD010010675.1:0-26398 GCA_033576555.1 Oophaga sylvatica | reverse complement strand
TATTTTGTTCAGCATTACACAGTAATACAAGCAGGTAAAACACAGGAAAATGTGAAAAGTTGACATGTAAATTGAACTACATCTATATGAACATCAGGGTAAATAAGACAGAGTGAAAAAATTATGCACAAAACTTTATAGCAACATTTAGTGACAAAAGGACCTCAAAATATAGTAGGGAGTCAAAATGACTCCCTTCAGTAGTTCTTGGTAAATTTTGAAAAAAACGCGCAAATTTTTCACCAAAATTATTTATTCTCACAAAATCTTTTTTCACATCATATTTGAGGAAAAGTCACCGAGTTTCAAGCCGGAATTCTGAAAAATGTAGTCACAGAAGAGAAATAAAAACGAAAGGAGTCAAAATGACTCCATCAGTAGTTCTAGTGTTAAAGACCAATAATGGACATAGCAGTCATGAGCAAGTGTCAGTTCCCGCACCATGGCGTGCTATGTCCGTCAAGCATTTATTTTAATCTCTTTTTATTGTTTTCAAAGAAAGAAATACAACTCAATATATAGTCACATGGGCGTACCCACCGTGGGGCAGGGGGGGGCCGTTGCCCCCCCCAGGAGCAGGGGCGCGCCATGCCAAGATGAGGCCTGTAGCTGCATTCTGCCGCCCCCTCTCCCGTTCTCTGAGCGCCGGCTGTCAAACTGACAGCCGGCTCAGAGAAAGTGCTGCTGCTGCGCATCGCTGTGCAGTCACAGTGTGCTAGCATCTGACTCACTCCAGGCTCCAGCCAGGTGTCAGAGTCAGAGACGCTAGCATACAGCTGAGCTACACACACACTGTAGCGCTTCCCACGGCTGTGGGGCGTCGGGACATGGCATAGCTTGCCTAGCTAGCCAATGCTCCCACGCCGCCAGTCCACGACGACGTGAGGCATGGGTCCCAGATGGTAAGAGAATGTGGACCCACTGGACCACGGAGGGAGACCCGGGCCTGCCCGGACTAGGGAAGGGCAGCGACCGGGATCCGTGGCAGCTGAGCATGTGGGCAAGGTGGCGACCTGCAGGACTAGACAAACACCGCACAACTTCAGGTAAGAAGAAACATAAAGTTTACTTAAAGAAACACAGTACATAAAACAGAACATAAGACCGGGCTCCCGATTCCGCACATCAGAGAAGGGTACACGATCAGGATCATAGACGAGTGCTGGAGGACATCACGGGTAGATGCAGTCCAGGGTTATCTGGCACGGGCATACTTGGACGGCCTCTCTCTCAGGCCTTAGGCGTAGCACAGGCTCAGCAGGAGAACATCAGACACCGACCTCAGACAGACTTCAGACGATGGCGGGGTCATCACGGGTTGATGAAGTCCAGGATCATCTGGCACGGGCATACTAGTATGGCCTCACTCTCAGGCCTCGGGCGTAGCACAGGCTCAGCAGGAGAAACATCAGACACCGGCCCAGGACGAACGTCAGACGATGGCGGGGTCATCACGGGTTGATGAAGTCCAGGGTCATCTGGCACGGGCATACTAGGACGGCCTCTCTCTCAGGCCTCAGGCGTAGCACAGGCTCAGCAGGAGAACATCAGACACCGACCCAGGACAGACGTCATCACAGGGTAGACCAAGGAGGAACCGGCAGGTTGTCACGGCAAGTGACCAAGGCAGTCTCTGGGACAGACAGGTTGTCACGGCAAGTGACCAGGGCAGGCAGGTTGTCACGGCAAGTGACCAGGGCAGGCAGGTTGTCACGGCAAGTGACCAGGCAGGCAGGTTGTCACGGCAAGTGACCAGGCAGGCAGGTTGTCACGGCAAGTGACCAGGGCAGGCAGGTTGTCACGGCAAGTGACCAGGGCAGGCAGGTTGTCACGGCAAGTGACCAGGGCAGGCAGGTTGTCACGGCAAGTGACCAGGCAGTCTCTGGGACAGGCAGGTTGTCACGGAAAGTGACCAGGGCAGTCTCTGGGACAGGCAGGTTGTCACGGCAAGTGACCAGGCAGTCTCTGGGACAGGCAGGTTGTCACGACAAGTGACCAGGCAGTCTCTGGGACAGGCAGGTTGTCACAGCAAGTGACCAGGCAGTCTCTAGACAGGCAGCTTGTCACGGTAAGTGACCAGGCAGTCTCTAGACAGGCAGGTATATACGACCTGATATGGTGGAGCCTCCAGGTAGGCTGCAGTCGGATGGCAGATGATCGCTCCCAGGTGAGCAGGCAAGAGCCGGGGATCTCTGCAGATGATGTCCGAACTTCCGGATGAAGCTGCAGTCGGATGGCAGATGATCGCTCCTAGGTGAGCAGGCAAGAGCCGGGGATCTCTGCAGATGACGTCCGAACCTCTGGAAGGAACTGCAGACAGATGGCACACAGGCAAGCCGACAGGTAACAGACAGGTAACTGGAATCAGGAGCTGATGGCTGAAACAGAGTTAGACTGCACAGGAACACGGATTGGATCTCAGAGAGTCAGGAACACAGACAGGAACACGGACTGGGTCTCAGGGAGTCAGGAACACGGACAGGAACATGGATTGAATCACAGGAACACGGACTGGAACACAGGCCTCGGACTCCGGACATCTGGCACCGATCAGCAAGCTCCGGACATCTGGCAATGATCGGCAGGATCCGGACATCAGGCAGGAAGGATAGGATCCGGACATCTGGAAGTGGTCGTCGGACATCGGACATCAGGCATAGGATCCGGACATCTGGCAGCGACCTGAAAAGGAACCCCAGCGGTCTGGTGCAAGCCCCGCCAGGCTCAACGGGAGCTGGCCGGGGATTGCACAGAGGCTGAGCACAGAGTAACGGAAACTCAGCACACACCGGACTCCTCCTTCCAAGATGAACTCAGGTTATATAGCAAGGATTCACAGTCACTGGCACAGGGTTCTGGACACAGCAGGATTTCAGGAACATAACACAGAGGACACAGTTCAGAAAGTCAGGTACAGGATGCGATCCAAGATCAGGGGTTCAGGTAATTAGACACAACAGGAACAGGCTGGATATACAGCCTCCAGGAACGGCGATCTGGGTAATCAGCCCCCAGCATAGGCGGAAACACAAGACACAATTCAGACATTCAGGTACCGGGTTTGATCCAGGATCAGGGAACAAGACACAGCAGGAACAGGGAATCAGCTCTCCAGAGCTGATCAACTTCAGAGCAGGAGCTGAACACACAACCACATACGGCTAGGTTCAGGGATTCAGTGTGGATTCAATGCGAAGCTCTGGCAACGCCCACTAGGGCTGGGGAACTTTATATATGAGCTGCTTCACAGCGATAGGCTGGAGCAGTAACTCTAGTAAACACCCAATCCACATAAAAGCAGGACAGGTGTGGGCCGCGCCCCTATGCAGAGCCAGACAGCACAACACAGAGGGAACCCAACAATGGCTGCCGCCAACCACGCAGTAAGTCATGCACCACTGCAGAGGACTTTTCAAGCTACGGACGGCTTTCACAGCAAGTCAGGAACCGCACATGCGGGCGGTCATGCAAAGCAGCGGAGCCACTCACGCAAGTACGGGTACGCAGCAGAGCCGGGAACTGAGCAGCATCCATATAGGTAACAGACAACAGTATCCCAGCTGGTTAGGGGGAAAGGAGCAAAAGGGTTAATGCAAAAAACATGCAAAGTAACGCTGGAAAACAAAGTACAGACAATACCAGCGTTACAGTATCCCCTCCTCAGGCCCCCTCTTCTGAAGACCCAAGTAAAAAAAAAATTCCCCAGAAAAATTCACTTGGGTTTGGCGGTAAGTCCCATAGTTCACAATATGGCAGCAGAGTTAATAGCTCGAAAAGTCCGAACCGCTGACCAAGCGGGGAATCGAGCCATCTAGTCCACTTACCCTGTGGGGACCAAGTAGTCTAGTTCACACATCAGGTGGAGCTTGGAGAAAGTCCTGCAGACCGCACATGCTCAGCGGAGTCCATGGCCAGAGCTTACTGTAGCGCTTCCCACGGCTGTGGGGCGTCGGGACATGGCATAGCTTGCCTAGCTAGCCAATGCTCCCACGCCGCCAGTCCACGACGACGTGAGGCATGGGTCCCAGATGGTAAGAGAATGTGGACCCACTGGACCACGGAGGGAGACCCGGGCCTGCCCGGACTAGGGAAGGGCAGCGACCGGGATCCGTGGCAGCTGAGCATGTGGGCAAGGTGGCGACCTGCAGGACTAGACAACACCGCACAACTTCAGGTAAGAAGAAACATAAAGTTTACTTAAAGAAACACAGTACATAAAACAGAACATAAGACCGGGCTCCGATTCCGCACATCAGAGAAGGGTACACGACTCAGGATCATAGACGAGTGCTGGAGGACATCACGGGTAGATGCAGTCCAGGGTTATCTGGCACGGGCATACTTGGACGGCCTCTCTCTCAGGCCTTAGGCGTAGCACAGGCTCAGCAGGAGAACATCAGACACCGACCTCAGACAGACTTCAGACGATGGCGGGGTCATCACGGGTTGATGAAGTCCAGGATCATCTGGCACGGGCATACTAGTATGGCCTCACTCTCAGGCCTGGGCGTAGCACAGGCTCAGCAGGAGAACATCAGACACCGGCCCAGGACGAACGTCAGACGATGGCGGGGTCATCACGGGTTGATGAAGTCCAGGGTCATCTGGCACGGGCATACTAGGACGGCCTCTCTCTCAGGCCTCAGGCGTAGCACAGGCTCAGCAGGAGAACATCAGACACCGACCCAGGACAGACGTCATCACAGGGTAGACCAAGGAGGAACCGGCAGGTTGTCACGGCAAGTGACCAAGGCAGTCTCTGGGACAGACAGGTTGTCACGGCAAGTGACCAGGGCAGGCAGGTTGTCACGGCAAGTGACCAGGGCAGGCAGGTTGTCACGGCAAGTGACCAGGCAGGCAGGTTGTCACGGCAAGTGACCAGGCAGGCAGGTTGTCACGGCAAGTGACCAGGGCAGGCAGGTTGTCACGGCAAGTGACCAGGGCAGGCAGGTTGTCACGGCAAGTGACCAGGGCAGGCAGGTTGTCACGGCAAGTGACCAGGCAGTCTCTGGGACAGGCAGGTTGTCACGGAAAGTGACCAGGGCAGTCTCTGGGACAGGCAGGTTGTCACGGCAAGTGACCAGGCAGTCTCTGGGACAGGCAGGTTGTCACGACAAGTGACCAGGCAGTCTCTGGGACAGGCAGGTTGTCACAGCAAGTGACCAGGCAGTCTCTAGACAGGCAGCTTGTCACGGTAAGTGACCAGGCAGTCTCTAGACAGGCAGGTATATACGACCTGATATGGTGGAGCCTCCAGGTAGGCTGCAGTCGGATGGCAGATGATCGCTCCCAGGTGAGCAGGCAAGAGCCGGGGATCTCTGCAGATGATGTCCGAACTTCCGGATGAAGCTGCAGTCGGATGGCAGATGATCGCTCCTAGGTGAGCAGGCAAGAGCCGGGGATCTCTGCAGATGACGTCCGAACCTCTGGAAGGAACTGCAGACAGATGGCACACAGGCAAGCCGACAGGTAACAGACAGGTAACTGGAATCAGGAGCTGATGGCTGAAACAGAGTTAGACTGCACAGGAACACGGATTGGATCTCAGAGAGTCAGGAACACAGACAGGAACACGGACTGGGTCTCAGGGAGTCAGGAACACGGACAGGAACATGGATTGAATCACAGGAACACGGACTGGAACACAGGCCTCGGACTCCGGACATCTGGCACCGATCAGCAAGCTCCGGACATCTGGCAATGATCGGCAGGATCCGGACATCAGGCAGGAAGGATAGGATCGGACATCTGGAAGTGGTCGTCGGACATCGGACATCAGGCATAGGATCCGGACATCTGGCAGCGACCTGAAAAGGAACCCCAGCGGTCTGGTGCAAGCCCCGCCAGGCTCAACGGGAGCTGGCCGGGGATTGCACAGAGGCTGAGCACAGAGTAACGGAAACTCAGCACACACCGGACTCCTCCTTCCAAGATGAACTCAGGTTATATAGCAAGGATTCACAGTCACTGGCACAGGGTTCTGGACACAGCAGGATTTCAGGAACATAACACAGAGGACACAGTTCAGAAAGTCAGGTACAGGATGCGATCCAAGATCAGGGGTTCAGGTAATTAGACACAACAGGAACAGGCCTGGATATACAGCCTCCAGGAACGGCGATCTGGGTAATCAGCCCCCAGCATAGGCGGAAACACAAGACACAATTCAGACATTCAGGTACCGGGTTTGATCCAGGATCAGGGAACAAGACACAGCAGGAACAGGGAATCAGCTCTCCAGAGCTGATCAACTTCAGAGCAGGAGCTGAACACACAACCACATACGGCTAGGTTCAGGGATTCAGTGTGGATTCAATGCGAAGCTCTGGCAACGCCCACTAGGGCTGGGGAACTTTATATATGAGCTGCTTCACAGCGATAGGCTGGAGCAGTAACTCTAGTAAACACCCAATCCACATAAAAGCAGGACAGGTGTGGGCCGCGCCCCTATGCAGAGCCAGACAGCACAACACAGAGGGAACCCAACAATGGCTGCCGCCAACCACGCAGTAAGTCATGCACCACTGCAGAGGACTTTTCAAGCTACGGACGGCTTTCACAGCAAGTCAGGAACCGCACATGCGGGCGGTCATGCAAAGCAGCGGAGCCACTCACGCAAGTACGGGTACGCAGCAGAGCCGGGAACTGAGCAGCATCCATATAGGTAACAGACAACAGTATCCCAGCTGGTTAGGGGGAAAGGAGCAAAAGGGTTAATGCAAAAAACATGCAAAGTAACGCTGGAAAACAAAGTACAGACAATACCAGCGTTACACACTCGCTCACATCTTGCTCCTCTGCAGTGCTCTGTGCCCTGACCGCCGCCGCAGGCACTTCCGCATCCATGAAGCGCCAGCAGCGTGATCAGGTCACATGATCACGCTGCTGACGTCACACGCTGGCTCTTCAGAGGCGAAGACACAGGCAGTGAGGCAGCGGTTGGTGGTAAGTGCTCCAGACGTGTAATGGAGCTGAAGAACCACCGAAGATTAACGGGGGACATGTGTGAGTGTATGGGGGGGGGGATTTTAGAGTGGGGATGGGGGGTTACTTTATGAGTGGGGGGATTTGGAGTGGGGATAGGGGTTATTTTATGTGTGGGGGGGATTTGGAGTGGGGATGGGGGGTTCTTTTATGAGTGGGGGATTGGAGTGGGGATGGGGGGGTTATTTTATGCGTGGGGGGATTTGGAGTGGGGATGGGGGGGTTATTTTATGCGTGGGGGGATTTGGAGTGTGGATGGGGGGGTACTTAATGTATGTGGGGGGATTTGGAGTGTAGATGGGGGTACTTAATGTGTGTGGGGGGATTTGAAGTGGGGATGGGGGATTTAATGTGTGGGGGGATTTGAGGGTACTGAAGAGCATGTATGTATGAGGAAACAGTATGGGGGATGGTTGCAGACAGTATGGGGAGTGAACGGGTGAATGTGTGTGGACACAGTATGGGGAGTGAGGGTGATGGGATGTGTGCAGACACAGTATGGGGAGTCAGGGGTATGTGTGAGCAGGCAGAATAGAGTGAGGGGGTAAATATATGAGGAGACAGCGTGAGGAGGGAGGGGAATAGTGTGAGGCGACAGTATATTGCAGATATTTTTATTCAGGAGCATTATAATGACTCTTCTGTCTTTAAGGGCATTGTGTGGAGAGTTGGTGCAGAAGAGCGGACAAGATGGAGGTCTGCAGAGACGACTGTGGATGAGAAAACTCATCATAGGGTCTGGACAAGATGAAGAAAAGGAGAATGACTCCAGAGACGACGTCATCTATAAGGTACATTTTTTGTTCTTATATTTTACAACCTGAACGACCATGGCTTGCCCCCCTAGTTTTGATCCTGGGTACGCCCATGTATAGTCATACATTAACCGAAGCAGTACACAATATGCAAACATGGTGGACTGTACAATCCACTTTTTCTAATATACATGAAATAATGTAGAAGAAGCTCCAACTTGTAGACTGTTATTAGAACTCACATAAAAAATATAAACCTTAAAGACCCCTAACAGATCTACGTATCAATAGGACATATACAAGACGTACATACTAAATAAAACACACAATAAAAGAAAAAAAAAGGGGGGGAAGAAGAGGGTGGGGGATGGTGGTAAGAGGGGGGTTGAGAAACACGGATGGAGAGAGGGGGGCCCAATCCCCTAAGCGAGCGGGGGTATGTACGAGGCCGCTCCCCAACTCCCGGCCAGTCCCAGCACCAATCCGGATCCACCCAGCCAGGCCGCCAGCCTTTCATTCAAACAACTTATGAAACTCTGGTGAGTCCTGAAACAGAATCCACACACTCCAAATTGCCCTAAATCTATCAGCAGGGTCGTTATAGTCAGCAGACAGCTCTTCCATTCTGCATATGTTAACCATTTCCTGGTACCATTCCAGGATGGAGGGAACTTGGGTTGATTTCCAGTGTCGTGGAATTATTGTGCGGGCTGCTGTTAGGCAGAAACGCAAAATATCTTTTTTCTGCTATTGGATTGACATAGGCAGGATAGAGAGCAGTGCAATCTCCGGGCTGCCCACCACCCCATTTCCAGTTATCAATTTATAATTCGAAAATATTTTCTCCCAAAATGGCATTATCTTATTGCACTCCCACCATATGTGGAGCACTGTGCCCCTCTCTTCTCCACAGCGCCAGCAATTGTCGGATGTTGCAGGGAACATAGCATGCAGCTTTACAGGGTATTGGTACCATCAAGCCATAATTTTAAATTTTTCTCTTGCGCATAACAAGCGGCTGACATTTTGTATGTAAACAGAAATCCTCTATCCCAATCTTTATCAGGGATAACTGTTCCAGTTCCTGTTCCCACAAATGCTGGTAATGCAACTTCTCTGAGGGGCTCTTCCCAACAAGATAATTATAGAGCAAGGATACTTTATGATTTGGAGGAGACTCCTTTAGAAACAATCCTTCAAAAGGAGATAGTACATATTGTGACAGAGGCGCCGATCCCTGTGAAGACAGGAATGACTGTAGCTGCAGATATTCCATCCACAACAACTTCCTACATGGTGACTTCTATTGCAGTGTAATGAAGTCCGGCATCTGCCGTCCTCTAGCACCTGCACAAATCAGGTATCATCCACTGCCCTCCAGCCTAAAAAAGATCCCCGCCTGTGTCCAGCAGGGAAGGATGGGTTAGAAAAAAGGGGAGCGAGCTGGCTAATTGTGTTCGGAAGACGCCAGTTCTTCCTGATTGCATGCCAAATTTTGATTGTTCCCCTGGTCATATATGACAGCTCTTCTACCATTAAGGCATCCGAGGCAATGAGCCTAGGAAGATGTTTGAGCGACACATCCACCCCTGCCTGTTCAATGTGTACCCACTGTTTTGTCGATGCGTGAAAATGCCAATCTATGAGACGGCCTAAAACAGATGCCTCAAAGTATTTTTTGAAATTCGGGAATCCAGCTCCCCCATCCAATTTAGGATAATTTAGAATCTGCAAGCCTATCCTTGGTCGAGTTTTGCCCCATATAAATCTGGTCAGAGCTGTTCGTAATGCACTTAAAAAGCTACAGGGAGGAGAGATGGGGGCGGTTTGAAAAATATACAGAAAACGGGGCAAGATGTCCATTTTTACAGCATTAATTTTCCCAAACCACGACAGCCGCGGTTTACCATAGTTCAAGAGATCCTTATGCGTGCGGTCCAAGAGGGATTGATAATTAAGTGCGAACAGCTTTGACAAGTCAGGGGTGATAAGCACTCCTAGATATTTTATGGCTTCCGATTTCCATTTAAATGGAAAGTTGCTTATTGCATGTTCAACCTCTCTCTGCGGCAGCGAAACATTTAGGGCCTCTGTCTTTGAATAGTTGACTTTGAAATTGCTCAAAAATCCGAACCTGTCGAATTCTTTCATTATGGAGGGAATGGATATTTGCGGTTGTAGCGTCGGCGTCCCTGCCCTCTGCTAGGCAGGGACGCTGTTCCCCTCACCCCTCTGCTCCGGGTCCGTCTTCCTCCTCCCGCTCTGCTGGTGGCGCGCGCTCCTTTCGGCCACTGTGCTTAGGGCGCGCGCGCTCCCTTCCTCTTATAGGGGCCGCGCGCGTCCTCCTAAGTAGTCCCGGCCAATGGCCGGAGGACTTCACCATATATAAGGCACCTCCTCCAAAATGGAGGTGCCCGAGCAATGTTGTTGCACTGTTCACTACTCTGCTTCAGCCCTTAGGCTCCGTTTCCAGATACCTGCCAGATTCCTGCCAGCCTGCAGTCTGTTACCTGTCTGCTTACCGTCCTGGAGGCTCCGCCGTCCGACAGTCTGTCCACCATCACCTGTCAGTCTGTCTATGGACCAGCCAGCCCGTTCACCTGAGGACGCTCACCTGTTTCCTGTCTGCTAGCCGTCCTGGAGGCTCCGCCGTCCGACAGTCTGTCCACCATCACCTGTCAGTCTGTCTATGGACCAGCCAGCCCGTTCATCTGGGGACGCTCATCTTCTACCTGCCTGCTAGCCTACCGGGAGGCTCAGCCATCACAGGTCGTACCTTCCTGTTTGTCCAGAGACTGCCCCGGTCACTTGCCGTGACTTCCTGCCTGTTTGTCCAGAGACTGCCCCGGTCACTTGCCGTGACTTCATGCCTGTTTGTCCAGTGACTGCCCCGGTCACTTGCCGTGACTTCCTGCCTGTTTGTCCAGAGACTGCCCGGTCACTTGCCGTGACTTCCTGCCTGTTTGTCCAGAGACTGCCCCGGTCACTTGTCGTGACTTCCTGCTCGTCTTCCCCGGGCGCCACCCGCTGCCTTACAAGGACCGCCTCCTTGTATAGAAGCTCAGAGGTTCCACCTCCCAGACCGTTACAGTTTGCTCGGGCCATGGAACCCGGTGGCACCCAAACTCCCTCGCTCTCTGACCTGTGTCATGAACTGTCTCGTCAGAGGTCTCAACAGGAGTCCATCCTGGGTCACCTGCGGAATGTCAATTCCTGCCTGGACACTCTGACTGCTTCACCAGCAACCACCGCTGGCGCCATGACTCGCAATCCAGCAGTTCCGCTGCTCACCAATTCCATGGTTTCCGTTCCCGGACCTCGACTGTCAGCTCCTCCTCGTTTTGGAGGTGACCCTGCTCTGGCTCGGGGTTTCATTAACCAGTGCACCCTGCACTTTGAACTCCTGTCCCATCAGTTTAACTCCGACCGGGCCAAAATTGCCTTCATCATGTCCCATCTCACCGGGGAGGCTCTGGCCTGGCTAAATCCTCTTTGGGAGAGAGAAGACCCTCTGGTGTCCGAACTGCCTGCCTTTCTCTCGGCTTTCCGGAAGGTATTCGACGAACCCGGACGGAAGACCTCCTCCGCATCTCTGCTACGCCTCCGTCAGGGAAGTCTCACCGTGGGTCAATATGCCATACGGTTCCGTACCCTTGCCTCAGAGCTGGCCTGGGATAACGAGGCTCTAATATCTGTCTTCTGGGAGGGTCTGTCCGGTCGTATTAAAGATGAACTTGCCGGTCGGGAAATTCCTACCTCTCTCGATGACCTAATAACTCTTGCCAATCGAATTGATCTACGGTTCCAAGAGCGCGCCAAAGAGGTCACCCGTGAGAGAAAGTTTCCTCGTCTAGCTCCTACTTTTCAGAAACCCGTAACTCCCTCCGTTTCTCCCCAGGTACACACTTCTGAGCCTATGCAGGTCGACCAGACCAAGATGGTCAAAGCCCGTCAGGACTTACGCCGTGCCGAGGGGAGTTGCTTCTACTGTGGAAGTAAGGAGCACCTGATCCGTACCTGTCCGGAGAGGTCGGGAAACGCCTGTGTCTAGGTTCGCTCGGAGAGGTCAACCTAGACAAAGATAAATCCTCTCCATCTCTGCTGCTGTCAGTCTCAATTCTCGGGGAGAACCGTTATTTCGAACTAGCCCAACTTGACTCTGGAGCAGCGGGAATCTTGTTTCACAGGCTCTGGTAGAAAAATACCGCATTCCTACCAAACCTCTGGTTGTACCAGTATCTGTCGCTGCTGTGGATGGGGGTCTCTTACCACGTCCCATCCAACTTATCACCAAATCCATAACTCTGCAGGTGGGTATGCTGCATTCTGAGAGCATCTCTTTTCATGTTCTGCCTGGACTCTCTCACGCTTTCTTACTAGGTCTACCTTGGCTCCAAAAGCATGCACCCGTGCTCGACTGGCAGACTGGAGAGATCCTTCGCTGGGGACAAGACTGTCATAAAACGTGTTTGGTTCCTGTTCATCCCGTCCGTCCTTCTCCTACACCAACTAATCTACCTGGGCTCCCGATTCCATATTGGTCATTCGCTGATGTCTTTAATAAAAAGGAGGCAGAGACATTACCCCCTCACAGACCTTATGATTGCCCTATCGACCTGCTACCCGGTACTACGCCTCCCCGTGGGCGTATTTACCCATTGTCTGCTGCTGAGACCAGGTCGATGTCCGAATGTATCGAGGAGAATTTGGCCAAGGGATTCATCCGGAAATCTACCTCCCCAGCGGGAGCAGGCTTCTTCTTCGTAAAAAAGAAAGACGGCTCTCTCCGTCCTGTATAGACTACAGAGGTCTTAACCTGATCACGGTGAAGAATAAGTACCCCCTTCCGCTCATTCCAGAATTATTTGATCGTCTGAGGGGGGCTAGAATCTTCACCAAACTGGATCTTCGTGGGGCATATAACCTAGTCCGTATCCGTCGGGGAGATGAATGGAAGACGGCATTCAACACCCGGGACGGCCACTACGAGTATTTGGTGATGCCCTTTGGTCTCTGTAACGCTCCGGCAGTCTTTCAAGAGTTGGTCAATGACATCTTCCGGGACCTTCTCTACTCCTGCATAGTGGTGTACCTGGACGACATCTTGGTCTTCTCTCCGGATCTCCAGTCCACCGGAGGGACGTTCGTCAGGTTCTGCTCAGGCTCAGGCAGAATCACCTCTTCGCTAAATATGAGAAGTGCCTCTTTGAGCAGACTTCGCTTCCGTTTTTGGGCTACATCATTTCTCAGACAGGTCTACGAATGGATCCGGAGAAACTATCTGCCATCGAGAAATGGCCCGACCGGAGGGATTGAAGGCCATTCAGCGGTTCCTGGGCTTCGCCAATTATTACCGCCTCTTCATACCGCACTTCTCTTCCCGGACTGCTCCAATCTCCGCGCTCACCCGCAAGGACGCTAACCCCAAACAGTGGACCCTCGAAGCAGAGGAGGCCTTTCTTTCCTTAAAACAAGCCTTCTCTTCCGCTCCGGTGCTGCATCGCCCGGACGGCAACAAGCAGTTCTTCTTGGAGGTTGACGCTTCCTCCTCTGGAGCCGGAGCGGTACTTACTCAAAAATCTTCTTCCGGGAGGATGGTAACTTGCGGCTTCTTCTCTAAACTCTTCTCTTCCGAGCGCAATTATTCCATAGGAGACCGAGAGCTATTGGCCATCAAGCTGGCATTAGAAGAGTGGCGTTACCTACTCGAGGGGGCTCTTCATCCGGTAATCATTTACACTGATCACAAAAACTTGGCTTACCTCCAGCATGCTCAGAGACTTAACCCTCGCCAAGCCGGTGGTCCTTGTTTTTTGCTCGCTTTGATTTTCTTCTACATTTTCGCCCGGCAGACAAGAACATCAAGGCGGACGCCTTGTCTCGATCCTTCCTGGTGTCGGATCTCGAGGAGGAACCTAAACATATCATCGATCCCGCCAGAGTGATGCAGGTGGCTCCCGTGAGTCTAAATAGTCTCCCTCCTGGTAAGACGTTCGTATCGGTACCCGATCGAGAGAGGATCCTACACTGGGGTCATTCGTCTAAACTAGCTGGCCACGCCGGTCAGAAAAAGACCCTCCAGCTTATTACCCGGCATTACTGGTGGCCTACCTGCACAAGGACGTAAAAGACTTTGTTTCTGCCTGTGCCTCCTGTGCCCGCAACAAAAGTTCCGAGACACCTGCCTGCCGGCCGCCTCCTTCCGCTTCCGGTACCCGCTGCCCCCTGGCAGCATATAGCCATGGACTTCATAACTGACCTCCCTGTCTCTGCCGGTTGTACGGTCATTTGGGTGGTCGTTGACCATTTTTCCAAGATGGCTCACTTTATTCCCCTGCCAGGTCTTCCGTCAGCACCCGAACTGGCTGAAGACTTAATCCGCCACATCTTCCGTCTTCATGGCCTGCCTCGTCACATTGTGTCGGATCGTGGGGTACAGTTCACCTCACGTTTCTGGAAAGCCACTTGTAAGTTGCTAGACGTCTCCCTGGATTTCTCCTCCGCTTACCACCCTCAGTCCAATGGTCAAGTGGAGCGGATCAATCAGATTCTGACCAGTTACCTCCGGCACTTCGTTAATGCCCACCATTCTGATTGGGTGGATCTCCTGCCATGGGCCGAATTTTCTTACAACAATCACGAGAGCGAGTCTTCCTCCAAATCTCCGTTTTTTGTAGTCTTCGGTCAGCATCCTCGGATCCCTGTTCCCGTCTCCACCTCTGTGGACAATCCAGCTGCGGAATCTCTTGTTAACGAATTTTCCACCATATGGGAGAGTACCCGGTCCGCACTCATTCTGTCATCCGAGCGCATGAAGAAACATGCTGACAAAAAACGTCTGGATCCTCCTCAATTCCGTCCTGGGGATAAGGTCTGGCTCTCGTCCAAGTATGTCCGGCTCAAGATTCCTTCCTACAAGTTAGGTCCTCGGTTCATCGGTCCCCTTGAAGTCATCAGTCAGATCAACCCGGTGGCCTATAAATTGAAACTCCCGGCCAATTTGCGGATTCCTAACTCCTTCCATGTATCTCTCCTCAAACCGGTGGTACTTAACTCTTTTGTCAAGCCTACAGGTACGCTTCCTGCTCCAGTTTCTGCTGAAAACGAATTTGAGGTAGAGAACATTCTGGCCACCAAAAGGGTAAGGAGAAAGACCTATTTTCTGGTGGATTGGAAGGGGTTTGGTCCTGAGGAGAGAACGTGGGAGCCTCGGGAGAACATCCATCTTAGCTAAATTTCTCTCTGGCCTAAAAAAGGGGGGGCCTAAAGGGGGGGTACTGTAGCGTCGGCGTCCCTGCCCTCTGCTAGGCAGGGACGCTGTTCCCCTCACCCCTCTGCTCCGGGTCCGTCTTCCTCCTCCCGCTCTGCTGGTGGCGCGCGCTCCTTTCCGGCCACTGTGCTTAGGGCGCGCGCGCGTCCTCCTAAGTAGTCCCCGGCCAATGGCCGGAGGACTTCACCATATATAAGGCACCTCCTCCAAAATGGAGGTGCCCGAGCAATGTTGTTGCACTGTTCACTACTCTGCTTCAGCCCTTAGGCTCAGTTTCCAGATACCTGCCAGATTCCTGCCAGCCTGCAGTCTGTTACCTGTCTGCTTACCGTCCTGGAGGCTC
Organism: Oophaga sylvatica; assembly: GCA_033576555.1. Taxonomy (NCBI): domain Eukaryota; kingdom Metazoa; phylum Chordata; class Amphibia; order Anura; family Dendrobatidae; genus Oophaga; species Oophaga sylvatica. The sequence continues at coordinate 11,046 of JARQOD010010675.1, read as the reverse complement.
CGCCGTCCGACAGTCTGTCCACCATCACCTGTCAGTCTGTCTATGGACCAGCCAGCCCGTTCACCTGAGGACGCTCACCTGTTTCCTGTCTGCTAGCCGTCCTGGAGGCTCCGCCGTCCGACAGTCTGTCCACCATCACCTGTCAGTCTGTCTATGGACCAGCCATCCCGTTCATCTGGGGACGCTCATCTTCTACCTGCCTGCTAGCCTACCGGGAGGCTCAGCCATCACAGGTCGTACCTTCCTGTTTGTCCAGAGACTGCCCCAGTCACTTGCCGTGACTTCCTGCCTGTTTGTCCAGAGACTGCCCCGGTCACTTGCCGTGACTTCCTGCCTGTTTGTCCAGAGACTGCCCCGGTCACTTGCCGTGACTTCCTGCCTGTTTGTCCAGAGACTGCCCCGGTCACTTGCCGTGACTTCCTGCCTGTTTGTCCAGAGACTGCCCCGGTCACTTGCCGTGACTTCCTGCCTGTTCGTCCAGAGACTGCCCCGGTCACTTGCCGTGACTTCCTGCCTGTTTGTCCAGAGTCTGCCCCGGTCACTTGTCGTGACTTCCTGCCCGTCTTCCCCGGGCGCCACCCGCTGCCTTACAAGGACCGCCTCCTTGTATAGAAGCTCAGAGGTTCTGCCTCCCAGACCCGTTACAGCGGTTTGGACACGAAGAGGAGAAGATCGTCTGCGTACAATGCCATTTTATAAGTTCTGGACCCCAATGTGCTCCCATGAATGTCATTATTTTTCCTTATTGCATTGGCCAAGTGCTCCATTACTATCACATATAGAAGGGGAGACAGTGGGCACCCCTGTCTAGTCCCGTTCCGTATCACAAAAGGTGATGATAAAATCCCGTTAACCCTGACCCTAGCCGTAGGGCATGTATATAATGATAAGATCAATTGCAAAAACCGAGGCCCAATACCCATTTGACGCAAAGCTTCCCTCATAAACCCCAGTGCACCTATCAAAGGCCTTTTCCGAATCAACGGATATGAGGCCCAAGGGCAAGGAATAACTCTTAGCTTTAGATATCAATAACATAGTCTTGATAGTATTGTCCTTCACTTCCCTGCCCTGCACGAATCCCACCTGATCTGTTTGATAAAAGAGGGTAGTAACGGAGAGAGTCTTTCAGCTAGTATTTTAGAGAATATTTTGATATCTACATTTATTAATGATATAGGCCTGATATTAGCCGTATTTGTGGGGTCTTTCCCTGGTTTGGGGAGGACACTGATATATGCGCCTCCAATGACTGGAGGGCGAATCCTATCTCATCGTTCAATGAGTTAAATGTTTTATTCATAATGGGAGATAGCTGTGGTTTAAGGAATTTATAAAATGCTGGGGTGAATCCATCCGGGCCAGGGCTTTTACCAGCGGGTGTAGATTGGATCGCATGGCTAACTCCTCCTCGTAAGATCCCCCTCTAACGTCCCATGTATATGACTATCTAAGGATGGTAAGGCAGTATCCCCAATATACTCCCTGATACGCTCGGCCAAGGCAGACGGGAAAAGGTCCGAATACTGTCCTTTAATATTATACAATTTCTCATAGTATGAGCGGAATATATCCACTATTCCTTTAGGGCTGTGCACATCCTTCCCATTTGGTTTTTTGATAAATGGGACATATGTTGCCGCAGAACGAGGATGAAGCAATCTTGCAAGCGTTCGGTTGCATTTATCGGACGATTCATAGAAAAAACTTTTAATATGTTCCCTATGTCTCAAATATTTCTGATCCAGCAGAGCCCTAAGATTGCTCCTCTTTTTGGTCAGGTCTGCGAGAGTGTTAGGCAATAGTGATCTTTTATGTGACACTTCCAGGGTTCGTATTTCCCACAGGAGGTCATCCACTCGCATGTTTCTTTCCCTCTTGAGTCTCGAACCATGCTTAATCAACACCCCTCTCATGACACACTTCAGGGTCTCCCATTGCATAGGCACAGAAGTTTGGTCTTTTTCATGAACCTGTAAAAATGATTCAATAGTGTCCTTCAGCTCTGTCATACAGATGCTGTCTTTCAACAGGTGATCATTCATCTTCTAGGTCCATGAACGTTGAATAAGGGAAGGAATAGATATGGATATAAAGACTGGAGCATGATCTGACCACAAGATGTCGCCTAAAGTAGCAGATGGGCTCCATGAAAGGGCATGGTGACTCAATAAAAGGAAATCAATACGACTGTATGAGCTATGTGCAGAAGAGAAATACGTATAATCCTTACCCTGAGGGTTCAATATGCGCCAGACATCTGTCAGCCTGAGGGCGTGGATGACTCGCTTTAACGATTGAAGTTGCCTAACGGGGACGGCGCCCCTGCCAGAAGAGGAATCTATTGTGGGATTCCAGGTGAAATTGAAGTCTGCTCCTACAATCATAGTTCCTTCTGCAAAATCAGAGAGAGATGTTAGAAAAGATCTACATACGGGAATCTGATCTTTGTTAGGAAGATACCAATTTGCTATTGTACACATTGTTTCTGCTATTTTGAGTTTGAGAAAGACATATCTGCCTTGATTGTCAACAAGGGAATCCACAAGAGTACATTCCAATGACTTGTGTATCGCTATAGACACCCCCTTAGAACGTGAGTCCGGATTAGTGCTGTGGAACCAACGAGTATAATATCTATCTCTCAACGTTGGCAAGTGACCATTTTTAAAATGTGTTTCTTGTAGCATGAGAATCTGGACTCTATGTTTGTGCATTGAGTACAGTATCTGCGAGCGCTTCTGAGGTACATTAAAGCCCCTGACATTCAGAGAGCTTATTTTAATGGATGACATGTTTGCTTGTATGATGGGAAGGAGGGATTAGGATCACAAATAAGGGAAAAACACGAGGAGTGAAGGGGTAAAAAGGCGATAAGAGGGGGATGAGAAGAGAGAAAGAAAAAAAAAGAAAAAACCAATAAAGTAGGAAAAGAAAGAAAAAAAAAAACAAAATTAACTTATTATAACCCTATTTATAGGGTACAATAGTCTGGTGAGGGGAAGTAAAAATTTTTACACCTGCCAGCAGTGTGTAAACCCCTTGGGAGAACGGACTTTCTACCGAGGAGCCCCCTCCAGATCAGACATCAGGCCACGCCATATCCTTTGCATTTTAAACAGCTGACCACCCACCTATTACCTACATTAATTTTCCCATGAGCTTACTGAGCGAAGCCCAACCAACAACCTGTAAAGAATGTAATAACATATGAACATAACGTGTCATTCCCGTTATACAATAAAATATCATATTCATTTACTCACAACCAGAGATAATCGTCTGAAATATTTAAACTTTCTGAAATCTCTTATGAGAAGAACCAGCTATAATAGCCAATATGATGTATTAACCCTATTTTCTCATGCTATAGAGTGTTTCAGTCCAGCGGGTAAGGATCGCTAGCGCCAGAGTGGTCATTGCTTTTCCCTTTTCTGTTCCTGCCTCCTGGTCCTCTCTGGATTCGCCCGAAAGAGTCCGCCTCGGGGCTGTCAGATACAACCGGCCAGTCCTCTGGCTTTATGAACACATGTGGGATTCAATGAACGCCTGGACATCCCCCAAGCAGCAAACCGTATGCACAGCTCCCGACCGACGAACTTGCAGGCAAAAAGGGAAGCCCCAAGAATACAAGATGCCCTGTTGCCTCAAGGTTTCCACCAATGGCTTCAGCGCCTTCCTCTTCTGCAATGTGCGGCGCGACAAGTCAGATAGTAATTGGACAGGGTAATCCTGGTATAGAATAGAGTCCATTTTCCTGGCTTTCAACATGATGCTGTCTTTTATTTTATGTTTGTGGACCCGGCAAATCACGTCACGAGGCTTTGAAGCATCAGGGGGTCTAGGGCCTAGGGATCTGTGAGCCCTGTCCAGTTCGATCTCACTGTCCAGGGGCATCCCTAATATAGAGTTGAATAAATGACACAACGTCGTCTAGGTTATTGTGCTCTATAGACTCTGGGAGTACTCTTATCCTAATATTATTACGCCGTCCTCTATTTTCAATATCATCCATCAAGTCAGTCAAATATTCCAAGTGATGAGTATGAGAGGACAGTGTCTGCTCATGGGTATTAACTTGTTGAGTAATTGACATTGTATGTGTCTCATTAGCAGAGGCCTTTTCAGTTAACTCTTGCATTTCAGCTCTGAGAGAAGCTGCCTCAGCCCTATAAGATGATTCCAGCCTGGACATATAATTTTCCATGTCCTCCCTGGTTGGGATAGCTTGTATGCGGGCTCTGAGGTCTTTCCATACTGCCTCACTTTGTGATATATCCTGTAACTGGCTCCCTTCTGAACAGCTGGGGAAGGGGGACACTGCGCCGCGGTGGTGGGATCTCTCTCTGATGTGCTTTGAAGGCCTCCCGGGGGTGAGTACCCCTCTATATCTGCGTCCTCAGTAGCTCTATTCTTCCCCCCGTCTGCTTGCTGAGGCCCCGCCGTGTCCACGCGCCAGGTTTCTCTAGGCGCGGGTCCGGGATCCGCCATCTTATATCCTCCCGATTCCTCTCTCTCCGCAGTCCGGTCACAGTTCCCCCCTGGGGCCAGCATGTCGGTTCTCCAGCTTTCGGCGGGGTCTGCTTCACCATCTGCGACCCCGCAGGGTGATCGTCTCAGATACCTCCGTGTAAGGTTCTGTGTACATGTTCCTGAAACTCAGTTTGTTCGTCAGCCATTTTACTTTCTGTCTTGCTGCAGCTATCTTGCCCTCAGTCAATATGGAGTTTCCAGCTTGCATGTTCCCGCCCTGATTCTCTCCTCTTGCTTCTTAAGCAGCCACAGCTGAGCAATCAGTGCTTCAGAATCAAGCCTGCAGTGAACCTGTGACCTGACTCCTGAAAGCCTTGGACTTGTACTCCAGTTATTTCCTATTGTGGAACTTTGGAACACTCGTGGACTTTGGAACCTTGCTATTTTGATAAATCCACGTTTGCATGGACTTACGGTAACAGAGAAGAGATCCTGAACCTGTTGTGGAGAGTGATTGCTGAGCTTAAGTTACTCTGGCCTGCTGTGTCTCCTGCTTTTGTATCTGCAAACTGTGTGACTATTATTGCCACTTGTATGAAGTAATACAAGATCTTCTATATCAAACCTGTGACTCCTGTGTTTTCATCGCACCCAAGCACAAGACACTATATGAACTGTACTACTTACATTACAAGATTCTGAAGCCAAACGTTAGTGTCTGCTGGGTCTGGAAAGGCTGTGTCTGCTGTAACTGTGGATATCGGATGTCCGGTTGTACTTTCTGTGATGACAGTGGTTGTGACTTCTCACAACCATTCCAGGTGAGCAATTCCCTTAAGTTTTTTTTTCTGCAGTGTTACCACAGGTAAACACTATTGTTTTTTTTTCTTTTCTCTTTTTTGTCTGCTGTAACTGTGGATATCAGATGTCCGGTTGAACTTTCTGTGATGATAGTGGTTGTGACTTCTCACAACCATTCCAGGTGAGCAGTTCCCTTAATTTTTTTTTCTCTCTGCAGTGTTACCACAGGTAAACACTATTGTTTTTTTTTCTCTCCTCTCCTCTCCTTCCAGTAATCCTGTCTTAAAAGATCTGGAAAATGGAGGCCCGCATAAAGGAACTTTGCGGAGAGACTGATAATATCCTTGCAGATTTGCAGAATATAAAGACCCGTTTTACAAACCTACAGGACCTCACTAATCACAATTTGCAAGTGTTTGGACAGACTGCCCAGGATTTGCGAGCCAGGATTGAGGTTCTAGAGGAGCGAGTCCAGGCTCCTGCCGTAGCCCCGAGTTCTGGGATTCCCAAGTTGCCCCCTTTTCGTTTTGGCGGTGAACGTGAGAAATTCAGGGGATTTATTAATCAATGCAATCTTTTTTTTTCTGCACATGCTTCACAATTTCCCACTGAACGATCTAAGGTGCTTACTATAATTATGTTGCTTACCAACAAGGCTTTGATGTGGGCAAACCCTCTGATTGAGACTGAGGATGAATGTTTGGATCATCTTGATGCTTTCATTTCAGCCATGGGGCAGGTGTTTGATGACCCCAATCGAGGTGCAACAGCTGAAGCAGCCATGTTAGCTTTGCGCCAAGGTAAGCACTCGGTAGCTGAATATGCCTTGGATTTCAGGAGATGGGCCCTTGATACCACCTGGGACAGTTCCGCCAAAAAATCTATTTTTCGAAAAGGGTTATCTCCACTGATTAAGGATGAACTTGCTCGTGCCGACCCTCCCACTGCGTTAGGTGACTTTATTAACTACTGCATCCGTATTGATACTCGTCTGACTGAACGCAGGCAAGAGAGATGGTTCGAAAGCAATCGCACTAACCTTTTCCTACCTTCCTCTCCAGCTAAGGAACCTTTGAGTAGGATTACACGGGAACCTGAACCTGAACCCATGCAGGTAGACTCTTTACAACGACGGGTTAGTGATGCACGCAAGGAACATCGTTTTAAAGAGAATCTATGTTTCTATTGTGGTAAGTCAGGGCACTTCATTATAAACTGCCCCAGCCGTTCTCGTAAGACTACTGCAGCACTCATTCACTGTGAGTGTTGCGAGAGGGGATCTGTCAGGTCCGACCTCAGGCTCAGAAGGATCTGCAGCAACAGATCTTGATTTCTCGGACTTAAACTCCGTTACCTCTGAGGACGTTGACTGTGTAAACGCTGCCATTTTTCAAGTTTCCTCAGCGGTGTCCCAGCTGAGTTGTAAGAAAAACAATTCTCATTGCTTTCTTTCCATCAAACTCTGGGTTGACTCAGCTTGGGTGTCTAGCTCTGCTATGATCGACTCAGGGGCAAGTGGAAATTTTATGGATGTCTCCTTTGCTCTGAAACAGGGGATACGTTCAGTGAAGAAGGCTACTCCAGTACAGATGGAAACTGTGGATGGCTCCCTGCTGACCTCTGGACCAGTGGATCAGGAAACAGAGCCTTTGAGGGTTCTTATGGGTAAAGATCATCAAGAGAAACTGTCCTTTATGCTTATCTCTTCTCCCCACTTTCCCATTATTCTAGGGCTACCATGGCTGCAGGCTCAGAATCCTACCATTAACTGGGAGACCAAGGAATTACACTTTCCAGAGAAACAGATGAGTCCAAAAGTTTCAGCTTGCTCTGTTCCTAAAGGAACCATGTCAGTCCCTGAACTACCAGCTGTATACCAGGACTATGTGGATTTATGTGACAAGAAGAACACTGACCAGCTTCCTCCTCACCGTCCATATGATTGTCCAATTGAATTATTGCCTGGAGCAGAGATACCTTTTGGTAAGATCTACCCCTGGCGGGGCCCGAGCTAAAGGCTTTAAAGGATTACATAGACGAAAATCTAGCCAAGGGCTTCATACGCCCCTCTTCATCTCCTGCAGGTGCACCCATCTTCTTTGTAAAGAAGAAAGATGGATCTCTGAGACCCTGCGTAGACTATAGGGAACTCAATAAGGTTACTATTAGAAACCATTATCCATTGCCTTTAATCCCTGAATTATTGGAGAGAGTGCGACATGCCAAAATTTTCTCTAAACTAGATCTTCGTGGGGCCTATAACTTAGTCCGTATTAGACCTGGGGATGAATGGAAGACTGCATTCAGGTCACGCTATGGACACTTTGAATATCTAGTTATGCCTTTTGGTCTGAGTACCGCCCCAGCCACTTTCCAACACTTGGTGAATGACATCTTCAGGGATCTCTTAGATACATTCGTGGTGATTTATTTGGATGATATTCTAATTTTTTCTAACTCCACAGAGGAACATCATGGACATGTGAGAATGGTCTTGGAACGTCTAAGACAAAATCATCTTTATATCAAACTTGAAAAGTGTGAATTCCATAGGACCGAAATTCAATTTCTGGGGTATGTACTGTCTACACAAGGAATTAGTATGGATGGAAGCAAAACCCAAGCCATCAAGGATTGGCCAAGTCCTAGAAATGTGAAGGAGGTACAGCGCTTCATCGGGTTTGCTAACTTCTATAGACGTTTCATTAGGAATTTCTCTGAGGTAGTGTCACCTATCACCCAACTTACCCGGAAAGAGTCTAGGTTCTCCTGGACTCCCCAAGCCCAGGAAGCATTTTCCCGTCTAAAAGATAAATTTACCACTGCACCTATCCTAGTACATCCCAACCCCGAGCTTGCCTTCATAATAGAGGTGGATGCTTCAGACTGTGCCATTGGAGCTATACTCTCTCAGAGAACAGGTGAGAAGAATGTCTTGCATCCCTGTGCCTTCTTTTCCCAGCAGTTGTCTTCGGCTGAGAGGAACTACGATGTGGGCAATAGAGAGTTGTTGGCCATTATTGCCGCCTTCAAAGAATGGAGACACCTTCTTCAGGGAGCTGCACAGCAAATAGTCGTCCTGACAGACCATCGTAACCTTGAATTTATCAGGTCGGCTAAGTGCCTGACTCCTCGCCAGGCTCGCTGGAATCTTTTCTTAAACCAATTTAATTTTATCATTTCTTATAGACCAGGATCGCGCAATGGAAAGGCTGATGCACTCTCTAGGATTTACTCAGCAGAGACACGTCCAATTACTCCTAAGACTATTCTTCCTGACTCTAGATTCCTGGGAGTGATTCATAATCAAGACCTACTTAAGGACATCAAGGAAGCATACCATGCGGATTCCTTTTTGGCACAACCCCCAAGGGACGTAAGTCTTGTCTTTAAGAATGGTGTGTGGATTCAGGGACAACGCCTGTATATTCCTGAAACAGTCAGATTGAGAGTATTGCAACTCATTCACGATTCCAAGATAGCTGGGCATAGAGGAATTCTAAAGACACAGGAATTTCTTTCTCGTTTCTTCTGGTGGCCCACTTGCAGGAAGGATGTTTTAAACTATGTCACTTCATGTGAAGTCTGTGCAAGATGCAAAACACCTCGCTCCTCACCAACTGGTCTGTTACAGCCTCTTCCCACCCCGTCCCGCCCGTGGGGATCCATTTCTATGGACTTCATTGTGGAGTTACCAACCTCTCAAGGGAAGAACACCATTCTAGTGGTGGTTGACCGTCTAACAAAGGCAGCTCATTTTATCCCTTGTGTCGGCTTACCCACTGCAAAACAGACATCAGATTTGATGATTAAAGATGTGTTTCGCTTACATGGAGTACCGGATGAGGTTATTTCGGATCGAGGGGTGCAATTCACTTCTAGGTTTTGGCAAAATTTCTGTGCAGCATTGGACATTAAAGTAAACCTTTCTTCTGCTTTTCATCCCCAGACTAATGGACAGACCGAACGAACCAATCAAACCCTGGAGCAGTATCTCCGCTGCTTTATCTGCCACCTACAGGATGATTGGGTGGATCTACTTCCATTAGCTGAGTTCTCTTATAACAACTCTCAGAGCGCCTCCACTAAGCAGTCTCCTTTTTACTCTAATCTAGGTTATCATCCTAACATTCTACCACGATTTCCCATAGAAACGCCTTTACCAGCAGTGGCTGAAAGAATCACGTCTTTACAGAAGATTATGGATCTTCTAAAGGAGAATCTGGAATCGGCTCAGGAAAGGTACAAGAAAGCAGCAGATAAATTTCGTAAACCTGCACCAGCTTTCAAGGTAGGAGACCTGGTCTGGCTGTCAACCAGAAATCTTAAGTTAAGGATTCCATCGTCTAAGTTGGGACATAAGTACATTGGACCCTATAAAATCAGTAAAATTATAAGTGCCGTTGCTTGTCGTCTTCAACTGCCCAGAACTATGAGAATCCACCCTGTCTTTCATGTATCCCTACTAAAGGCTGCGACACCCAATACGTTTCCTGGACGTTCTTCTCCTTGCCCTGACCCAGTGCTAGTCGATGGTCAGGAAGAATTTGGGTGGAAAGGATTTTAGATTCCAGGTTGTATAGAAATCAGTTACAATATCTGATTAAATGGCAGGGCTACTCAGTGGAGGACAACTCATGGGAACCGGTCAATAACGTTAATGCTCCTCGCTGCTCCGTCAGTTTCATCAGAGGTACCCACACAAGCCTGGTCTGAGGTCATCCGGAGGTTGTCCCTAAGGGGGGAGTAATGTAAGGTTCTGTGTACATGTTCCTGAAACTCAGTTTGTTCGTCAGCCATTTTACTTTCTGTCTTGCTGCAGCTATCTTGCCCTCAGTCAATATGGAGTTTCCAGCTTGCATGTTCCCGCCCTGATTCTCTCCTCTTGCTTCTTAAGCAGCCACAGCTGAGCAATCAGTGCTTCAGAATCAAGCCTGCAGTGAACCTGTGACCTGACTCCTGAAAGCCTTGGACTTGTACTCCAGTTATTTCCTATTGTGGAACTTTGGAACACTCGTGGACTTTGGAACCTTGCTATTTTGATAAATCCACGTTTGCATGGACTTACGGTAACAGAGAAGAGATCCTGAACCTGTTGTGGAGAGTGATTGCTGAGCTTAAGTTACTCTGGCCTGCTGTGTCTCCTGCTTTTGTATCTGCAAACTGTGTGACTATTATTGCCACTTGTATGAAGTAATACAAGATCTTCTATATCAAACCTGTGACTCCTGTGTTTTCATCGCACCCAAGCACAAGACACTATATGAACTGTACTACTTACATTACACTCCGGCTTCTCTGGAAGGAGCCGAGGAGAGCCGAGCAGGAGCTGCCGCCGCCATCTTAGATCCTGTCCTCACAACAGGAGTGAGAGCTTTGCTTCTCAGGAAGCGAGTAATGGTTGTTGGTGGGGCTTTTTGGGTGTCCACGCCGGTCTGTGCCGTGTCCTTCTTTCTTTTAGCAGGCATCAGTGGGAATTGGTCCAATTTGTAATGCTCTGCATGCCTCAAAGCTGGTCTAGGGACGGGAGCAACTGAAGGTGCTTCCTCACTCCTCCATAGCCAGGCCACGCCCCCTCTGTCAAGCATTTAACCCCTTAACGACCGCCGATACGCCTTTTAACGGCGGTCATTAAGGGTACTTAAACCACAGCGCCGTTAATTAGCGGCGCTGTGGAAAAAGTGAATAGCGCTGCCCAGAGGTGCATTTTCTCGGGGTAGCCGAGACCCCAGAGAATATGAATCGGGTCGGTTTTTACTGACACCGATGTTG
>JARQOD010010674.1:0-26406 GCA_033576555.1 Oophaga sylvatica | reverse complement strand
GCGGGGATGATGCATAGTCGCCTGCTGCCCCCCTTTCTCCCTGCTTCAAAAAACCGCAAGCCTAAGGCATGGGGTTTTTGGGAGAGGTGGAGGATGGGAGTCACAAATTCCATCCCCTTTGGAAGTCAGCGAAAGGGGTTTTCTCAAAAAGGGGGGAGGACTTTCAAAGTCCCATGCTGTACAACAATTGAACCTCCGGTCGCTGTCTATTTTTATAAAATTAAAAAATTTTTTAATGTATTTACAAAGCACATAATGACATTTTTTGTCTTCCTTTTGTAATGGTATTGTGTTTCCAAAAATGATGTTAAGAATTAGATAAAAAATTTTTTAAAATTTTGAGTTTTAAAATTTTTTTAAATTTAATGTATTTGAAGGACTTTGGAGGAGGATGAGGAGGGTCAATGGAGGAGGAGACATCGCTCCGAGGGAGGTAGACAATGCTTTCATTATGTGACCGGGTGGGGTGATGCCAGCAGGCGGAGATGACGCCTCTTGCAGGGGAAACGTTTTTTGGGCCCAGTTGGGAGTCTGCAGCACTTGGTTATTTCATGTGAGTGGCTGAGAAACGACCCCCCGATCGAACACATTAAACCGTCTGTTTTTGGGTGTCCCAAACCCCCTAGCCCTCGTACGGGAAAAACTTAAAAAGCTCTCACACGTTGAACCCGGGGGAGCTTTTAAAATGGGAAGACCCAAGACACACTGGTGAAATAAATATGTTCCCCTTCCCCGAAGAGCACTGCTGCTCTATGTTTTAAAAAAAAGAGCTTGTGCGTCGAGGCAGTGGGGGGACAGCTTGCAAAAAAGGGGGGAGAAAAAGCAGCGCCCTGCACGGGAAAAAACGTATTTTCCCAAATGTGTCAAAGTTCTGTGGCAGCCCCACCATGTCTACAACCGAGACGGCTCCCCTCGAAAGGGGGCAACATTTCCGTAAAAGGGGTTACGACTAATGTCTTGCCCCCTTTAGTGTACTCTAGTGGCTCTTCCCATTCAAGTTTTGTGTCTCTAAGCTGGAAATGGCCCGAGCTTAGCCGTATGCATTGGAGGTGCTGGCTTGATCTGCGCCCGTGATTATCGGAGCGGTCTTTTGCTGAGGTGGTTTTCTAAAGACGTTGCGGGACTATCCCTTCGATAATGTAGAAAGGCTTTTTTTCTGAAAATGAACTAGGCATGGATCTCGCCTGAATTTGCCTGTCCGGTTTCAGATTAACTAACTGGTTGGCAACGTTTTCCATGTCTCCTGTTATGTTCATCTTTCTACCACCTGAGCTATACTCCCTGGGCTACAACACTGCCAGTTGCTGCTCAGAAGTGTCGTGTCCACAGACCAATACACAAGCTATAGTAATAGTGGGGTTCAGTAACGCCTGCTGTTCCCCTGCTGTGTGTCCGGCAAAAATTACTGCTACCTAGCTACACATGTTTAAAAAAACATGACATGTTAAAGTGGCTAGTGCTACACATAGATATCAGGCTACACCCTTATTTCTAAGCTGTAAACAAGTGAAACGTCAAATTTAAAACCATTCAATGATTAGTGTTGGTAACAAATCTGTAACTAAATAATTGTGACATATTATGGCAGATATCCACATGTCTAACACAAATGCTAACACAAAAGCATACTTATGCTATAGGGTACTGATGGTGAACCTTCTCACTCCATAACTTTGACCAATCCAACTCACATCATGCCTCAAATGCTGCAATGTTGGAAGTGCATAATGTGGGTTGAACTTTGACAACAGCTGCAGTGCGAAGGTTATCCTTCTGTGTTCTTGGCTTTTAAATAAAAGCATACAAGTAAATATAATAATACATTGTTGATTAAGGGACATGATGTACACCTGTAATATTGTGCAAACAATGGATGTAGGACTATTCCTCTTCAACATTACTTATATTTGTGTCATTTGAAAAAATACATATTTTAGTTAAAAATTAAAAACCCATGTTCAGTAGCTGTGAAAGGCCCGTTTGTGTACTTCTATATTGTTTGCAACCAATGTATTGTATACGGATGGAAGCGCGTCACACTAATAGATTAGATTTATTTTAAATGGAATGTAGCAGAACCAATTGGAGATAAATGAAAAGGATGAGCCACTGAGACACGCTCAGCAGAGTACAAGCAGCAGTGCTTGAACAAGTAACTGGAGCGTGATCTGCACTCAAAAAAGTAAAAAACACAGACTGAAGTGAACACTGAAACACAACTGTCCACAATCTGTGAAAAGCTCCTTTCTGTACTTCTATAGTGTTTGCAACCAATGTATTGTATACGGATGGAAGCGCGTCACACTAATAGATTAGATTTATTTTAAATGGAATGTAGCAGAACCAATTGGAGATAAATGAAAAGGATGAGCCACTGAGACACGCTCAGCAGAGTACAAGCAGCAGTGCTTGAACAAGTAACTGGAGCGTGATCTGCACTCAAAAAAGTAAAAAACACAGACTGAAGTGAACACTGAAACACAACTGTCCACAATCTGTGAAAAGCTCCTTTCTGTACTTCTATAGTGTTTGCAACCAATGTATTGTATACGGATGGAAGCGCGTCACACTAATAGATTAGATTTATTTTAAATGGAATGTAGCAGAACCAATTGGAGATAAATGAAAAGGATGAGCCACTGAGACACGCTCAGCAGAGTACAAGCAGCAGTGCTTGAACAAGTAACTGGAGCGTGATCTGCACTCAAAAAAGTAAAAAACACAGACTGAAGTGAACACTGAAACACAACTGTCCACAATCTGTGAAAAGCTCCTTTCTGTACTTCTATAGTGTTTGCAACCAATGTATTGTATACGGATGGAAGCACGTCACACTAATAGATTTGATTTTTTTCTAATATAATGGAGCTGCACCAATTCCACTAAATAAAATAAAAAAAAAAAAAAAAAAAGTGACACGTGCAGATGCCTACAAACAGCGGTGGATGCAGAGCAAACTGCAGCGTCACCTGCACTTCACACACACACCTTGCACAGAGCTGTTAAAACAACACTGGCAAAATGAAGCTTTACACAGCGGTTGGTAAACTAGCCTGCCTCAAGCACAGTAGTACACAAAATCGCAATATCTAACTGTCCCTCAGAGTCAGCACAGCAGCGTTCTGTCCCTAACTGAGTTCACAGCACAGTGACGCTAAAATGGCTGCGGCGCCTTTTATAGTGCATTCTGACATCATTTCAGCAGCCAATCACAGCCATGCCATTAGTTAAGATGACCGCATCATTACAGGATGTGCCCACACTTCGTAGGATTCCTCATTGGCTGACTAAAATCACATTGCCTCTCAAAGAATTATGGGAACTTCCGATTCCGGTATACGATATTGAAAAAGTATCGGAATTAAGTATCGGAATTCCGATAACGCGAATATCGGCCGATACCCGATACTTGCGGTATCGGAATGCTCAACACTAATCATGAGTATTTCCAACTCTGTTTTTTGTTATATAGGAAATTCAATGGAACAAAACCTAAATGTGAACAACATGCAATAATTATGAACAATAATTTAGAAATGAGCTCCCTCAAATAATTTTAATGTGTACATATATGTATATACATGTATATACATGTACATAATTAATATCATCTCTCGACAAAAAAAAAAAAAAAGGTTGTTATCATGACTAAGGGTGCTGCAACACCAGAAATGCGTTGATAATGCATTTTTTTGCTGCTATCTATGCTGATACTTTTATCCTCTATGCTTGATATATCAAGTGAATAAAGATCTATTTTTTCACTTTGTCGTGGAGCTGGATTTTCTTTTTCTTCATTTTGCCATGTTAAACGTCTGGCACAGCGGTTCCGTGCTCCAATCCCTGGGATGATATACTGGTGAGCTGGACTTTATTTTATAGCGTAGTAAGCCACAGGTAGTCTGAGAAGACAAATAGTATTAGCTGGGTACTGGCAGGAGACTGTAAAAGCACAGCATATCACAGGCACATCAGAAAACAGAACTGGAATCTAGCAACAGGAAACACTGGCAGAGGGGCCAGAAATACCACACACAAGACTACTATTTGGTTAACAACATTTTTGAAAAATGTGCACTGTCTCTTTAAGAGCTCTGGAGCGCGCACGCGTGCCACCTAAGACATACCCGGGGATGTGCTGGCCACGCACCGGAAGCAGGAGCAGGGGAGAGAAACGAGACAGGGCGGCAGTAAGTAGACTGAGAGCGGGAACCCCGCCGGGGGCCCTGCGCAGACATAGGTGTTACATTCCCTCATCCACTCCTCCCTCGCTTTCAGTATATGGTGGCCTGAAGTATGAGGTTCAGAGGGTTGTGGATTCTCGGAAGGTCCGTAATTCCCTCCAGTACCTCATCCACTGGAGGGGATATGGACCAGAGGAGCAATCCTGGGTCCCTTCTCGAGATGTGAAGGCTGATTGGTTAGACAGAGCCTTCCATCTAAAATTTCCTGGAAAGCCTGGGGGTCCGGAGGCCCCCTAGAAGAGGGGGTACTGTCACGGTTCCACCCCTCAGTGTGTCTGAGATGCAGTTACTGACAGATCGGCTGTCCAATCTGGTATAGAGGTGTGCTGAAGCTGTCGGTACTTTGATTGACAGCTTGGCCATTCAGTCTGGTACAGGGGCATGTTGAGCTGTCAATGTGTTGAATGATAGCTCAACTATCCAATCTGAGACTGTGAGGCATCGGCTGTCACCAGGTGTTCATTATTCCAGGTAATTGCCATGCTTCTTAGCTGAGCTGTGTCTCCCAGACCACTGCCAGATGTACATTCAGCTTGTGAAGTTTGTGCTTTCCTGTGCCTTGAGTTCTGTATGCTTGATCGGTTGCCTGACCTTGGACTTCGTTCTGACCATCCACCTGTTTAACCCCTTCAGCTCTGATCCCTTATCCTCCCGGTACTTTGACCTCAGAATGTTACCTGACTACACTTTTATCTCTTCCTTCTGTTTATGATGTGCCCTCCTGGCTTCTGACCTTGACCACTCTGACTCACGGCTTGGCCGTGAGAAGTGACTAGCATCACATTAGATCTAGCCAATACATTTTTCTTTTTCGCCAGTATGGATCCTGTTCACACGCTTTGTGATCAGGTGGCGAATCTGATGCAATGAGAAGTGACTTGCGTCACATTATGATGGATATTTGTACTAGTAAAAGGTATTCTAATTTATACAATTGGCATATATGCAATAAAATACAATGAGGATACCTTTAGACATCTTGATCTATGTGTAAAACAAAAGCCTTCATGCAAGTCTGTGAAGACTCAGTCTGTGAAGACTCAGACGTCAAGGTTAGATTTCAGAAAGGCAGATTTTAAGGGACTCAGAAAGAGAATTGGAGGAATCCAATGGCTGGATATCCTTAAGGACAAAAATTGTCCAGGAAGGATGGGAAATCTTGAAAAATTAGATTCTCAAAGCACAATCGTTAACAATTCCGAAAAGAGGGAAGAATAGGAAGAATTGAAGGAAACCGGGATGGATGAACACAGAGCTTAAACACATGCTAAAAAGGAAGAAAGAAATGTTTATCAAATGGAAAGAGGGAGGCATATCTAAAGAAGAATATAATGCTGTCTGCGGAACCTGCAGGGCACAAATCAGATTAGGTAAAGCTGACAATGAATTAAGGCTTGCAAGAGACATCAAAAGAAACAAAAAAGGATTTTGAGGGTGTGTCAAAAGTAAAAGAAAAGTCAAAGATGTTATAGGATTTTTACAGGATGAAAATGATGAAATGGTAAGACAGGATATGGAGAAGGCCAAACTTTTAAATTCCTATTTTGCATGTTTTCTCTCAGAAAGGAAATGTAACATCAACTGATCTTCACTGTTCTGTTAAGAGAATAGAAGAATCCATGATATCTATAAGCAGAAAAATAGTAAGGAAACAATTAGCTAACATAAATGAATTCAAGTCTCCAGGTCCAGATGAATTACACCCCAGAGTACTGAAGGAGATAGCAGAAGAAATTCTTGAACCACTGTCCATAATCTTTGAAAATTCTTGGACAACAGGGAAAGTCCCAGAAGACTGGAGAAGAGCAAAAGCTGTTCCTATCTTCAAAAAGGGGAAGAAGGTGGTCCCAGGAACTATAGGCCAGTGAGTCTGACTTCTATACCAGGAAAGATCGTTGAACAAATTATTAAACAACATGTATGTAAGTACCTGGATAAGAATGAAGTGATTAAACAGAGTCAGCATGGGTTTGTAACTAATAAGTCATGTCAGACTAACTTAATTTCCTTCTATGACAGAATCACTGGCTGGGTGGATCAGGGAAATGCTGTAGATATAGTATATCTTGACTTCAGCAAAGCATTTGACAAAGTATCTCACACAATCCTTATTGAAAAAAAATGACTAAGTATGGAATGGACACGGCAACTGTTAGGTGGATTCATAACTGGCTTAGTGATCGGTCCTAAAGAGTCATTGTAAATGGCTGCACATCCAGTTGGAAGAATGTCTCAAGTGGGGTACCACAGGGCTCTGTCCTGGGTCCTGTATTGTTCAACATCTTTATCAATGATTTAGATAAAGGAATTGAGGGTAAGCTAATTAATTTGCTGATGACACAAAGCTAGGAGGGATAGCTAATACTGGAGAAGAGAGAGACAGGATTCAAAAAGATATAAATAAACTGGAGCAGTGAGCAGCAACTAACAGAATGTTTTTTAACAGAGAAAAATGCAAAGTACTACATCTGGGCAATAAAAATGAAAAAAGCATATACTAAATGGGAGGAACAGGGCTAAGTAACAGCACATGTGAAAAAGACTTGGGCATACTAATAGATCACAGAACGAACATGAGTCAACAGTGTGATGCATCAGCAAAAAGGCAAATACAATTCTAGGATGTATTAACAGAAGCATACAGTCTAGATCACGTGAAGTCATTATTGCCCTCTACTTCTCTTTGGTCAGACCTCATCTGGAATACTGTGTCCAGTTTTGGGCACCACATTTTAAAAAAGACATCAACAAACTAAAGCAATTTCAGAGAATAGCGACTAGAATGGTGACTGGTCTGCAAACCATGTCCTATGTGGAACGGTTGCAGGATTTGGGAATGTTTAGCTTGCAAAAGAGAAGACTGAGAGGAGACTTAATAGCTGTTTACAAATATCTCAAGGTCTGTCACATTGTAGAAGGGTCATCTTTATTCTCATTTGCACAAGGAAAGACTAGAAGCAAAGGAATGAAACTGAATGGGAGGAGACACAGATTAGATATTAGAAAAAACTTTTTGACAGTGAGGGTGATCAATGAGTGGAACAGGCTGCCATGAGAGGTGGTGAGTTCTCCTTCAATAGAAGTCTTCAAACAGAGGCTGGACCGATATCTGTCTGGGATGATTTAGTGAATCCTGCTTTGAGCAGGGGGTTGGACTAGATGGCCCAGGAGGTCCCTTCCAACTCTACCATTGTATGATTCTATGATTCTAAGTTTCACTGCCTCCTGTGGCTTCGTCCGGAGGTGACTGATACTTGTACCATTACACAGGCTCTGACTAAGGACCCTATTGGTAAGAAATGCTTTGCCTTTTTTGCTTTGTCTTTTTTATCTCATCATTCTACCATAACAACAGCATGTATGAAGTAGTGATGAGCCACCCCTGAAGTGTTCGAGTTTGGTTCGGTTCGCCGAACAGCCGTATGTTCGAGTAACTGACTGTTCGTCGAACAGGTCGAACACCGTTAAAACCAATGGCAGGCAAACAAAAACACATAGAAACACATAGAAAACACATAGAAAACACTTCAAATGTGTCCAAAAGCTGACAATAAATATATATATATATATATATTTTAAAGTTCATACACTTCTACATAGTATAATAGCCGCTAATTCAATTGTCGGCTTTTGTGAAATTACAGACCCGACATGAAATGACACATGGTTTACATACAGTTAACCATGTCATTTCATATAGTTTGATATCTGGTTTTCACTAACAATTACATGGGTGTATGTGTGCAAAATTTCACACATGTAGGGGTTAATTAAAGGTGTAAATTCGTTGACAAAAAATGTGAGGGCTCCCGCCCTATTTTCTCAACCAAACAGACAAAGCCAGCGAGTGGGGGCAGATAATATTAACCTAGGGAGGGTACATTTATTTTGTGCCCCCCTGGCTACTAACATCTGCCCCCAGCCACCCCAGAAAAGGCAAATCTATAATTAGATTTTGCCATTTCTGGCACTTTGCCGGTCTATTCCCATTGCCCTGTAGTGGTGGCGCAATGGGTTAATAATGGGTTAAAGCCACCTTGCTATTGAAAAGTGACTTTAAGCCAGGTTAATAATTGAGAGTTGTCAATTAGACAACTCTCAATTATTAATCCTATTATATGAAATGGTTAAAAAATACACACACACAATAATGAAAAATCATTTTAATGAAATAAACACACAGTTTTTGACCATATTTTATTTTACTGGCAATCCTCGATTCCCTTGATGTCCTGTAATAAAAATAAAATAAAAAAGCAATTCTTACCTATCCGGCGATCTGTCACGTCCCACGCTGTAATCCTTCACAAAGAGTTAACTAGCTTTCAGCCGAGCAGCGCAAGTAATGCTGCCTGTTGAGCTGAAAGCTCCTGAATGAATGACTTTCTCTCCCGGCGACAGGAAAGAAAGTGATTACTGTGTGAAGCTTAATTGATAGCTTCCAACAGAAATCAGTTCACTTTAGGTCAGCGGGGACACCGCACAGCATCAGTGACGTCAGAGGGAGTCCCCGCTGACCTGAAGTGAACTGATTTCTGTGGGAAGCTATCAATTAAGCTTCACACAGTAATCACATCCTCTCCTGTCGCTGGGAGAGGAAGTCATTCATTGGGGCTCATACTCACTGGCGAGAAATACGGATGATTGCAAGCCGATAAAAAATCTGCTTGCAATCGGACCAATGTTATTCAATAGGGGACTTCTCATTTGCGATTTATTTCTCAGCTGAAATCAGACTGAGAAAAAAATCGCAGCATGCTGCGATTTGCAGCGATTTTGGCATGATAATCGCTAATGCAAGTCAATGATGCGCTAAAAAATCAGACAGCACTCGCACCATGCGAGTGCTGTCCGATTTATACGCACCAGTGTCCTTTGAAAAGCCGACAATTCATCCCCAGCTACTGTAAGATCACACTGACAGCTCACAAATCACTACATATATACACATTTAATACATATATATATATATACAGTACAGACCAAAAGTTTGGACACACTTTTTCATTCAAAGATTTTTCTGTATTTTCATGACTATGAAAATTGTAGAATCACACTGAAGGCATCAAAACTATGAATTAACACATGTGGAATTATACATTACACTTTACAAAAAAGTGTGAAACAACTGAAAATATGTCTTATATTCTAGGTTCTTCAAAGTAGCCACCTTTTACATTGATTACTGCTTTGCAGGCAGAAAAGGTGAACGGATGGACTTTACATGCCTGGTTCCCACCGTGAAGCATGGAGGAGGTGGTGTGATGGTGTGGAGGTGCTTTGCTGTTGACACTGTTGGGGATTTATTCAAAATTGAAGCGGTGAGCGGTCCAGCTCACCCCAAACCATCTCAATTGAGTTCAGGTCTGGTGACTGTGGAGGTCAGGTCATCTGGCGTAGCACCCCAACACTCTCCTTCTTAGTCAAATAGCCCTTACACAGTCTGGAGGTGTGTTTGGGGTCATTGTCCTGTTGAAAAATAAATGATGGTCCAACTAAACGCAAACCGGATGGAATAGCATGCCGCTGCAAGATGCTGTGGTAGCCATGCTGGTTCAGTATGCCTTCAATTTTGAATAAATCCCAACAGTGTCACCAGCAAAGCACCCCCACACATCACACCTCCTCCTCCATGCTTCACGGTGGGAACCAAGCATGTAGAGTCCATCCGTTCACCTTTTCTGCGTGCAAAGCAGTAATCAAAGCAAAAGGTGGCTACTTTGAAGAACCTAGAATATAAGACATATTTTCAGTTGTTTCACACTTTTTTGTAAAGTGTAATGTATAATTCCACATGTGTTAATTCATAGTTTTGATGCCTTCAGTGTGATTCTACAATTTTCATAGTCATGAAAATACAGAAAAATCATTGAATGAGAAGGTGTGTCCAAACTTTTGGTCTGTACTGTATATATATATATATATATATATATATATATATATAATATATATATATACACATGTCATTGTGACACATATATATATATTTATAGTTCATGCACTTCTACATAGTATAATAGCCGTTAATTCAATTGCCGGCTATACTGTAAAATCACACGGACAGCTTTAATAAAGAATAGAAACAATACATATGCACACATAGAATACATATATATATATATATATATATATATATATACATGTCATTGTGACATATATATATATACATATGTTTATAGTTCATACACTTCTACATACTGTAATAGCCGCTAATTCAATTACCTGCTTTTGTGAAATTACAGACCCGACATGAAATGACACATGGTTTGCATACAGTTAACCATGTCATTTCATGTAGTTTCATATATGGTTTTAAGTTACAATTACATGAGTATATGTGTGCAAAATTGCAGACATGTAGGGGTTAATTAAAGGTGTAAATTAGTTGAAAAAAAATGCGTGGGCTCCCGCCCTATTTTCTAAACCAGACAGACAAAGCAAACGAGTGGGGGCAGATAATAATAGCCGCTAATTCAATTGCCGGCTTTTGTGAAATTACAAACCCAACATGAAATGACACATGGTTTACATACAGTTAACCATGTCATTTCATGTAGTTTGATATATGGTTTTCACTAACAATTACATGAGTGTATGTGTGCAAAATTTTATACAGCTAGGGGTTAATTAAAGGTGTAAATTTGTTGAAAAAAAATGCGTGGGCTCCCGTGCTATTTTCTTAACCAGACAGACAAAGCGAGTGGGGGCAGATAATAATAGCCGAGGGAGGGTGCATTTATTTTGTGCCCCCCCTGGCTACTAACATCTGCCCCCAGCCACCCCATAAAAGGCAAATCTATAATTAGATTCGCCCTTTCATGCACTTTGCCGGTCTATTCCCATTGCCCTGTAGCGGTGGCGAATGGGTTAATAATGGGTTAAAGCCACCTTGCTATTGAACGGTGACTTTAAGACAGGTTAATAATTGAGAGTTGTCAATTTGACAACTCTCAATTATTAATCCTATTGAAGTAAATAAAAAAACACACACACATTAAGAATAAATAATTTTAATGAAATAAAAACACATTTTTTTGACCATCTTTTATTTTACTGCTAATCCTCGATTCCCTTGTTCTCCTGAAATAAAAATAAAATAATAAAGCAACATTATTCTTACCTATCCGACGCACAATCATGTCCCACGCTGTAATCCATCAGAAAAGGTTAACTAGCTTTCAGCCAAGCAGCACAGCTAATGCTGCCTGCTGAGCTGAAAGCTCCTGAATGAATGACTTTCTCTCCCGGTGACAGGAGAGAAAGTGATTACTGTGTGAAGCTTAATTGATTGCTTCCCACAGAAATCAGTTCACTTCAGGTCAGCCGGGGACACCGCACAGCATCAATGACGTCAGAGGGAATCCCGACTGACCTGAAGTGAACTGATTAGCAAAAATAGGGGATCCCCTCAAAAAAAAATGGCGTGGGGTCCCCCTATTTTTGTTAATCAGCCAGATGAAGCAGACTACTGAGGCATGGTATTTCAGGCTGGTAAGGATCCAATATCCATGAACTTTGCAAGCCTGATAACACCAGGCTACAGCAGTCTGCTTGTCTTGGTTGGTTAACAAAAATAGGGGATCCCCTCGAAAAAAAAATGGCGTAGGGTCCCCCCTATTTTTGTTAACCAGCCAAGTAAAAAGCAGACTGCTGCAGCCTGGTATTAAAAGACTGTCAAGGCCCATGGATTTTGGCCCTCAACAGCCTAAAAATACCAGCCTGCAGCAGCCCCACAATTGGCGCATCAATTGTGGCACTTTACCCGGCTCTTCCCACTTGCCCTGTAGCAGTGGCAAGCAGGGTAATAAGGGGTTAATGTCACCTTTGATTGAAAGGTGACAATAAGCCCGGTTAATAAAGGAGAGGCGTCAATAAGACACCGATCCATTATTAATCATAAAGTTTGTAAATGTTTAAAAAAAGACACAGCCAGAATAAAGTCTTTTAATGAAATAAAACACAACACAGTTTTAATTTTTTTTTATTGCACGCTCATTCTGCGACGCCATCGATCTCCTGTAAAAAAACAAAAATAACAAACAAACACAAATACTCCCTGTCCGACGCAGTCCAAAATCACAAGTGTCCCACGACGAGTCCAGCTCTGCTACATCTGGATGACAGGCTGAGCCTGGCATCCAGATGTAGCAGAGCTGCTTACCGGTGTAGATTCCCCGGCGGTGACTCATCTGTGTTTCTCACGGCCAGCTGTCGCGAGAGTACAGCTGGCCGAGATTACCCAGTACATCGTCGAACGGCTCGAACACCGCCTAAAACGGCTCGAATTTGAGATTGGCGAACAGTTGTAGTCGAACACCGCTCATCTCTAGTATTAAGGCTTTATTATGTGGATTTCTTTAATAATGTGGTTTTCTATATAAAGAAACAACCAAGGGAGATTTTAGAGCAATGTTTGCTGGCTATGTTCCTTTGTATCGATCTCATTCTGATGCTCCCTGTAATTGTGATGTGCTATCACTGACAGGCCCAATCTTTCATTTACCTAATATTCCAAAATCATTGTAAGTGATCAAATGCAGAACCAAGGCGAAGAATAGGAAAAGGTAGACAATATGCCCTGGGCACCAACTTGCCCCAGGGAATGAGAGAAACAAGAGATGAGCAAATTTATTTGAATGGAATAGGATACTCCTATTTTACAAATATTCATATTCTCCAGAAAACAGATTTTTTTGCAGTTTGATTTGAGAGGATTCTGCAGAATGGTGGCAAGCTGTAGTCAACATTTTTTTGAACTATTGAAGGTCAGGCAAATGGTTGAGAAAAACCACAATATTACTTACCTCACAAGTCATCTGTCCATGTTCGCAGCCTGAATGTGTTCCAATGGGCATTTTCTTTTCTCCTTTAGCAACTGAGCACATCCTCTTTCGCCGTTTCACTCTCTGCCATGAAATCACTCACTAAACCACTGACAACACTAGACAACACATTTCCTCAAGTTGCATTAAAGAGGTATCTTTTATACAGGGTGGGCCATTTATATGGATATACCTAAATAAAGTGTGAATGGTTGGTGATATCAACTTCCTGTTTGTGGCACAATAGTATATGGGATGGGGAAAACTTTTCAAGATGGGTGATGATCATGGCAGCCATTTTGAAGTCGGCCATTTTGGATCCAACTTTATTTTTTCCAATGGGAAGCGGGTCATGTGACACATCAATCTTATTGAGAATTTCACAAGAAAAACAATGGTCTGCTTGGTTTTAACGTAACTTTATTTTTCATGAGTTATTTACAAGTTTATGACCACTTATAAAATGTGTTCAAAGTGCTGCCCAATGTGCTGGATTGCCAATGCAACCCTCTTCTCCCACTCTTGACACACTGAAGCAACACTGCAGAAGAAATGCTAGCACAGGCTTCTAGTACCATTGTTTCTGATGCTGCATATCTCATATCTTCACAGCATAGACAATTGACTTCAGATGACCCCAAAGATAAAAAGTCTAATGGGGTCAGATCGGGAGACCTTGGAGGCCATTCAACTGGCCCAGTTCAACTGGCCCTCGTTGAGAGGCTGCAGCAGCTGGATTTTCTAAGGGTGTCATTTGTGAGTAGCTAATATCCGCCGAATGGATGTTCGACTGATGCCACTCTCCAGTGACATGTGGCAAGTGCTACACTGTGGGCTCTTGCTGAATGAAGCTGCGACAGCCACTGATGTTTCTTCATTAGTGACAGTCTTCTTGTATCCACATTTTGGCAAATCCAACACTGAACCTGTTTCACGAAATTTAGCAAGCAGTTTGCTAACTTTAGCATGGGAGATGGGCGGTCTCGTAGGGTGTCTTGGATTGAAATCTGCTGCAATTTACTGCGTTCACCAGATATCAACACAATTTCTAACTGCTCCTCACGTGTTAACATCTGTGGCATGTCAATGGCTGTAAACAAAGAGAAACTTGTAAATAACTCATGAAAGAATAAAGTTACATTAAAACGAAGTGCACTATTGCTTTTCTTGTGAAATTCTCAATAAGTTTGATGTGTCACATGACCCTCTTCCATTGAAAAAAATAAAGTTGGATTCAAAATGACCAACTTCAAAATGGCCACCATGGTCACCTGTTATGTTTCGGTAGCTGAGGAGTGCAGGTAAAAAAGGCAATACACCAGAGCAGTTGGAATCTATGAGATTGCAGTACCCTGACTAACCACCACAACTAGAGGCAGCCGTGGAGCGTTCCTACGTTGGTCCTAGACGCCTCGTCACAGCCTGAGAAACTAACTACACCTAAAGATAAAAAGAGGAAAGCTATCTGCCCCGGAGCAGATCCCCAAAGAACATAGAAAGCCCCCAAACATGTAATGGCGGTTAGACAAGAAGAAATACTGACACAGACAGAAAATAGTATGAGCAAACGTTGGGGCCCAAACTACCTAAATAGAAAAGGATAGGAAGGGCACTTACTGCAATCCCAAAAAACCCTAAAAAGCACCAGCTCACTAATTTCAAAAACACCTGAGATCACACGACCTCTACCACCTAAATTAGTTCTCTGGTGTAACAAAATCAAAACAGCAGCCACTGAAAAAACTGGAAAAAGCAAATGCACAAACATCAGTGGCTGAACCAAACTGAGAGGGCAAAAGCCCCCGGAGGGACCCCGAAGGCCCCCACAGAAGTGCAGGACAAAATGCAAAAATCAAGCACAAAAACAAAAAGAAGAAAATGTCTTATCTGTTAGCAGGAGATGCAGACACGACACAGCAGGCTACAAAGGAAACAGGAATCAAGGATTGAGACCAGAACAATTGATCACCGGCAACCCTGATGGGAAGGTGACTCCCTTATATAAGACCAGTCAGTAACACCTGATTCCCAATCCTCACAATCTTCACTGGACAGTCCAGTACCGTTTGTAACCACCAGAGGGAGCTTCTGCTCAGAACTCATTTCCAGCCTATTCACAACAGTCACCACCACCATCTTGAAGTTTCCCCCTCCCATATACTAATGTGCCACAAGCAGGAAGTTGACATCACCAACCATTCCCATTTTATTTAGGCGTATCCAAATAAATGGCCCACCCTGTATATGTACATATATACAGTCATGACCAAAATTGTTGGCACCTTTAATAAAAAATTAAGTATTTCTTCCAGAAAATTATTGTAATTATACATGTTTTGTTATACACATGTTTAATTCCTTTGTGAGTATTAGAACAAAAAGCAGAGAAAAAAGGACAAATTGGACATTATTTCACACAAAATCCTCAGAAATGGTCCAGACAAAATTGTTGGCACCTTTCAAAAATTGTGGGTAAACAAATTTCTTTCAAGCATGTGAAGTTCATTCAAACTCCCCTGTGGCAATTAACAGGTGTGGGCAATATGATAATCACACTGAGTGCAAATCAATCAGGTTGCAGGTAGACAAACAGTAAAGTTCAGGGTCCATACTGAACACCTACTGTTCGGGCATGGACTCCAAATACGGACTTCTCCAGGAAGTCAATGTTACTGTTTGTCGGGTGTTTCCCACGCTGTCCTCTGCATGACAGTGTGAGAAACACTGGCAGCTCTCCTTGGCAGTTAGATTTTTACTGCCGGTCAGAGTGCCAGCAGCTGTGACCAGTGGTAAAAAATTTACCTATGGTCACAGAGGCATCAAATTTCTTATGGTGAACTGCGGTGAACTCACTGAGCTCAGAGCTGCAGCATGAGACTTTCCCTCATGGTGCTAGCGGTGATCTCATTGAAGTCAATGCAGGTCATCGGCATGTCTCATAGCAAAGTGAGCTGGATATGCAGTCTCAGTGACCTGTGGTAACCTCGATAAAATCACTGCTAGTCACTAATGATGGTTTCGCAGCAGATCAGTCTCCCATGTTTTTCAGCCTGGATGGTCACATCTTAGCACTGTCCAAGTTGAAAATCACTTATCACAGGCTGGGATTATGGCATGGGACAGTATGTCGGACAGATGAGAAATATGGTTGTTTTTATTTTTGTTTTTTACAAGAGACCAGAGCTTCAATGGAATGAGCGTTGGGTAAGTATTATTGTTTAATATTAAATGTTTTTTCACAGGGGACGAGGGCTTCAATGGAATGGGCATAAGGTGAATCTCACTTTGATTTTTATTTTTAAATAAAAAAGTAAAATGGTATGTGTTTTTATTTCAAATAAAGGACTTTATTCTAGCTATGTTTTCATTTACAAAGTGATTATGGTGTTAGTAATGGAGAGGCGTCTTACAGACTCTCCATTACTAACCCATGGGCTTGATGTCACCTGACAATACAAAGGTGATTTCAACCCGAGCAAAATAAAACCTTACTTACCACTGCCACAAGGTCTTTTCTGGGTGGCTATGGGCTGCTATTTTTAGGCTGGGGGCAATATCCATGGCCTCTTACCAGCCTGAGAATACCAGCCCCCAGCTGTCCACTTTAGCTTGGCTGGTTGGCTTAGGAACCCTCTATTCTTGACAACCAGCCTAAATAAAGCTGAAATCTGAGCATTGCAGCCCACAGCTGTCAGTTTTGCTATGCTGGTAATTGAAAATAGAGGGGAACCCATACTATTTTTTTTTATTTATTTGTAGCCCAGGCACTGACTGATGAATACTCCTATAAGCCGACGCTTGTGACCGGAGGTAAACATTTTACCTCCAGTCACAGCTGCTGGCTCATGCTGTTGTTATCTGACAGCATGGGAACCACAGCATTTTTACAGATGGTAATAATCTTACCGCCAATCTGAGGCCCCCAAAAGAAATTCAGCAAATTCTGTGCTCACAAATCTAAATGCCCCCTCCCTTCTGAGACCGAGTGTGTCTAAACCACATTTAGCGTCCACATTTTTGGCATTTTCTGTAGTGATGAGAGCCCACCTAGTTTGACGGGGCATGACCTGGGCACAATGTACTGGTCACTTCAACATACTGGTCGCTACAATGGCAGTTTGCAATTTTCACTCAGCAACATCTACAGTACTTCTGCTTGTTGCTGGAAAACACCCACGGAGTCAAAATCCTCACTACACCTGTAGATAAATTCAAAAAAGGATATAATTAAAAAAATGGGGTCACTTGAGAGGGGATTCTGCTTTTTTGTACATGGAGTCCACAAACTATTCTAGGAAAATCTACTCTCCAGGTGGCAAATAGCGCTCTGTCCTTCCCGAGTCTTGCCATGTAGCTAAGCAGTACTGTATAGCCACATACAGGTTATTTCAGCAGAAACTGTAGGACAAATTTTGGTGCCATTTTTACCCATGTTCCAGTATGAAAATGTAAAATTTGGGCTAACACATAATGATGAACAAATACATTTGGCACTATTTGCTACTTGCACAAAAAGTACGGTATCCTGGCTATTCTCTGCATAGTTACTCTGCAAGTAATTAGGTATTCACCTTGGTAAATTCAAGTGACCCGCCCAGCATGTTTGGCTCTTTATTTGCAGCCGATGAACATGCTGGGATGGCTTGCCAATCCCAGTAATTACGGCACCATCTTTGGTGTGGCATTACTGTGATTGGTTGGACTTCCAATGTCATAGGGGATATTTAAAGTCACGCGCACATTGCATTGTGCATTACATTGGGTTGTGGGTGGTACGCTGAAGAAAAGTTCAGTTCTATTTTTACTAGTTTACTGACCGGTCTCCAGAACTTTGAGGTGAACTGGACACCACTATCAGACACGATGTGGAGAGGGAATCCATGGAGACAGAAAATGTGCTGAATAAAGTAATCTGCAAGTTCTGGGCAAACGGAAGACTGGGTAGAGGGATAAAGTGAGCCATCTTAGAGAAGCGATCCATAACGACCCAAACGACAGAGCAGCCGGAAGAGATGGGAAGGTCCGTGACGAGATCCATCGCGATATGCCGCCAGGGCGCGGAAGGAATCGTAAGAGGCTGAAGTTGACCGGCTGGCAGACGTTTAGCAGTCTTATTACGGGCACACAAAGGACAGGCTGCGACATACTCCTGAACATCCTTGCCCATGTTGGGCCACCAGTAATAACTGGTAATGAGTTGCAGAGTCTTTTTCTGACAGGCGTGACAGGCCAACTTGAAAGAGTGACCCCACCGAAGGACACAGTTTCTTTCTGAGGTGGTCACGAGAGTTTTTACAGAGGGAAGCAGGGCCAGATTACCAGACGCTACAGGTACTAACCTTGACAGTTTAATGATGTGTTGGGGTTCTTCTTCAAGGTCAGGAGGCTGGAAGGC
The DNA here is from genome assembly GCA_033576555.1 of Oophaga sylvatica. Taxonomy (NCBI): domain Eukaryota; kingdom Metazoa; phylum Chordata; class Amphibia; order Anura; family Dendrobatidae; genus Oophaga; species Oophaga sylvatica. The sequence goes on along the minus strand of JARQOD010010674.1, from coordinate 7,945 downwards.
TCTGGAGAGTGCGTCTTCCTTAATATTTTTGTCAGCTGGACGGAAATGAAGAACAAAATTAAATCTGGCAAAAAACAAAGTGCACCGGGCCTGACGGGAATTCAGCCTCTGTGCGGATTGAGTAAGCAAGGTTTTTATGGTCGGTGAATATGATTACCTGATAAACAGCTCCCTCAAGGAGGTGTCTCCATTCCTGCAGAACCAACTTGATAGCCAACAGTTCCCGATCTTCTACGGAATAGTTTTTTTCAGTGCTGGAAAAAACCTTAGAAAAAAAACCACAGGAGACCATCCGACCGGTAGACGATTTCTGGGTGAGAACTGCTCCTGCACCTATGGAGGAAGCGTCTAACGCCAGAAAAAATTGCTCATTAGAATTCAGACGATGGAGAATGGGTGCGGAAGAAAAGGCTTTTTTGAGATAAACAAAGGCCTCCTCTGCCTCGGAAGGCCATTCCTTAGAATTTACATCTTTCTGGGTTAAAGCTGAGATGGGTGCCACTCGGGTGGAAAAGTGTGGACTGAATTGCCAGTAGTAGTTGGCGAACCCCAGGAACCATTGTATGGCTTTCAGCCCAGACGGACGAGGCCACTTGAGGACAGCAGACAACTTCTACAGATCCATCTTTAATCCAGCGAACAACACTATGTAACCGAGCAAAGGCAAAGAGGATTGTTCAAAGAGGCATTTCTCAAGTTTGGCATAAAGCCTGTTCTCTCTGAGTCTTTGTAAGACCAGACGTACTTGCCTCTGGAGCGAGGCAAAGTCAGCAGAGAAGATCAGAATGCCATCCAGATAAACAACGACACATGTATGGAGCAGATCCATAAAAATGTCGTTTACAAATTCCTGAAAAACCGCGGGTGCATTGCTTAGGCCAAACGGCATTACCAGATATTCGTAGTAGCCATCTCGGGTATTGAAGGCTGTTTTCCATTCATCTTCTTCTCGGATTCGGATCAGGTTGTAGGCCCCTCTGAGATCCAATTTGGAGAAGATCTTGGCCCCTCGGAGACAATCAAACAACTCTGAAATAAGAGGTAATGGATACCTGTTTTTACCATGATCTGCTTTAGGCCCTGGTAGTCGATACAGGGCCACAGGGATCCGTACTTTTTCTACACAAAGAAGAATCCTGCTCTAGCCAGTGAAAATGACTTCCAGATAAATCCTCTGGCCAGGTTCTCCTGGATGTAGTCAGACATGACTTGAGTCTCTGCTTGAAAAAGAGGATAAACTCTCCGGCGAGGAGGGGATGTTCCAGGAGAAGATCAATTGGACAGTCATACAACCTATGTGGAGGTAGTCTCTCTGCCTCCTTTTTCCCAAAGACATCAGAGAAGGACCAGTAACCCTGGCAGGTTAGCTGGTTGGACTGGAGGCGAAACAGGTTGAATCCGGGTTACACATTGATCCATGCAGGAATCACCCCAAAGCAGAACCTCTCCTATTGTCCAATTTAGGACTGGTTCATGCATCTGAAGCCACGGTAGACCTAAGAGCAAGGGGTGAAACAAACCAGGCAACACATAAAAATGGATTCTTTCAGTATGCGTTAGACCTACCCGGAGTTCCACAGGCTCAGTCAGAAACTGGACGAGCTCGGTCAAAGGATTGCCATTTACAGAGGTCACTCACAACGGGTCTGGAAGATGCTGGACTGGTATGTGGTAGTGATCCACAACCGCCTGCTGGATGAGGTTCCTGGCGGCTCCAGAATCCAGTAAACAGAGTTCAGAAAATTTTATAGCTCCGAAAAACACAGAGACCGAGATTTGAAGTGATGGGGAGGGATGTTTTTACCAAGGGTGGCCTCTCCTACCGACCCAAGGCATGGGAGTTTTCCAACCTATTTGGGTAGGTACGGATCTGATGCTCAACACTACCGCAGTAGAAGCAGCTCCCCTCTTGGCAACGCGCTTCCTGGCGGCGGCTGGCCAAACTTACACAGTCAACCTCCGTGGCCTAAGGGGAGGAAGACGAGGTAGCCGATTTAGGAGAACAAGGACCCAGGTGGTAGGACCTCTTGTCCTGTTTGGTCTCCTTGGAACGCTCTTGAAATCACAATTCTATCCGGGTTGCCAGGGATATCAGATCATCCAAGGTAGTAGGCCTGTCCCATCCCACCAGCTCATCTTTTATTCTACCCGACAAACCTTAAAAGAAGGTGGCCACCATGGACTTATTGTTCCAGGATAATTCAGATAAAAGAGTGCGAACCGAACGGCATACTGGGCCACTGTAAGAGTGCCTTGATATAAGCGTAGAAGAGCTGATGCTGTCAACGTGACGTGACCAGGTTCATCGAAGGTCCTGCGGAATGCTTCTAAAAAATATTAGAGATTATTAACCAGAGGATCCCCTCTCTCCCACAGGGAATTCAGCCAGGCAAGGGCCTCTACAGCGAAGTGTGACATTATGAAGCCCACCTTGGCTCGATCAGAAGAGAACATATGCCCCAGGAGTTCGAAGTGCAGTGTGCACTGGTTGATGAACCCCCACACTGAACGGGGTCGCCATGGAAGTGGGTGGGGGCTGACAGGTGAGGACCTTTATGTGCCGTACAGGTGTGTACCTGGGTGACAGTAGTCGAGTCAGATGCAGCTGCGGACATCAGGGAATCCATGCTGGTAGACAAGCTGGGAAGAAAAGTCAAGATCTTGTCCTGCTGATCCCTCAGACGGGTCACCTGTTGGCAAAGCTCCACAGCCGGAGGTCTCTGCGATCCAGCGGGTTCCATGGCAGGAACGAATGGAAGCGGAGGCACAGGTGGTGAAGTTCACATTCGTTTATTTTTTGAGTGGAACTTTGGCTCCAAATGGGGTGTAACTAGTAAGACCCCTCGAAGAGCTTCAGAATAGAATACCAGGGGGACAGAGTTAGACTCTGGACACGTGGCAGCTGTCCCAGTGGGACAAATGGGTAAACAGAATATACAGAGATGGTGGAGCTTACCGGCAGGTACCGGGTATACGGATAGAAGCTGGCACTGATAGTAACCGGCGAAGTTCGGGTATGCAGGTGGAAGCTGACTCCAGAGGAACTGGCATAGTCCAGAAGTTCAGATGGCTAAGCGGCGGGACGAGACGGAACTGAAGCAGTCGGTACAAACATCGTCTTGGACAGCCGAATAACAAGTCACTGATATTCTGCGGAAACAAACAGTTTAAGGCCTCTTTCACACATCAGTTTTTTTTGCAATCAGGCACAATCCGTCCAATTGCTAAAAAGACGGATCGAGTGTAGCTTGTAAAAAACTGATGTGGCGGATCCTGTTTTTAGCTGGATCCGTCGTGAACTTTTGAACCAGGAAAAAGTATTGTAAGCATGTCTGGCATGGAGAGGAGAGAGAGAGACACCTTGGTTCGGCTTCCAGGCAGACGTAGATTAAGAAAACTGAGTCTGGTGGCCGGATCAGTCCTATGCCTGATCCGGCAACCATAGACTTGTATTGTATGACCAAGCCTGACGTGTCGCTTCAGGCGCTGTCCGTTGTTTCGGCAGAAAAAAAAACGTTACATGATGCGTCCTGTCCGGCCGCCGGAATTAAAATCTATGACGGATCCGGCAGAAAACAGACTAAAAAGCAATGACATGCGGCGCGATCCGGCGCTAATGCATGTCAATGAGAAAAAAATGAATCCGACGGTAAAAAAAAAGGACCATTTTTTTTAAAAAACTGCCGGATCGCGCCTGATGGCAAAAAACTGATGCGTGAAAGAGGCCTAAGCAGAGTACTAGATGGAACACTGCAGAAGCGAAGAGAGAGCAGACACAGAACCGGGACTAGCAACAGTAGATACTCATTTCTCCGGCGCCCTCCCTATGGTGGAGGGGCCAAAAACAGCAATCAATGCGCTGCCATTGGTTAATTACTATTTTTGAAAAATGAGCGCTGTCTCTTTAAAAAACCTAGAGAGCGCGCCGCGTGGCCTTAATCACATACCAGGGGATGTGTTGGCCACAGACCAGGAAGCAGGGAAAAGAGGAGGACAACAGGCAACGGAGTGAGAACGAAGGCCCCGCCGGGGGTCTGGCTGAGGTATGGCCACCATAGCATGAGGACCGGGACCCCGTCAAGAGTCTCGCTTAGGTACGAGCACAGATGTAACAGTTTAATCCACTACCAAAATATAAAAATCAGCATTGTGTACAGGCAAATAATATTAGGTAGTACCATCATATAGAAAACCATTTTTTGGGAGCTACATAATAGTCCTTTGTAGCAGCCTATAATTTTTTCTTTTTTACCGAAAAATAATATTCCTCATTGCCAGCATATAGTAACATCCATTTTAAAATCTAATGGTTAAATAATATTTCTCATCTATTGCTCAAATACCTAATATTTGTCTAGCAGTTGTGCGACTGGCGCAAAACCTCTTGAGCTACAGAAACATTACTATTTACCATTACTTTCCCTGAGTCTGCTGTTGGCGTGTCTCATAAAGGCGATGTAAAAAAATCCCCCCAAAATTACATTTGTTAAAAAAAATAGCGTATCTTTATCCAGCAGTTGTGCGACTGCTGCAATCCATGAAGAGATAATCAAACTTCAAACTTCATGATTTAGCAGTGTCAATAATCTTTATTACTCCACATTTGGAGTGTCTCACCAAGGCGATCTAAAAAAAAATCATAATTTTATATTGTTTTAAAAAATAGCGTATCAACTGGCCCAATCTGGCTAGAGATAATCTTACGCAACAATTTAGCAGTGACAAAAATCTTCACTAATCTGCATTTGGAATGTGTCAGCAAGGGGATAATAAAAAAAATCACAATTTTCCATTGGTTTAAAAAAAGAGGGTATCTTTATCAAGCAGTTGTGTGACTGGCAAAAAGCCTACAGAGATACGCAAATGTTATTTACCTATTTACCTGTAATTTACGTCAGTCTGCTGTTGCAGTGAACAATCAAGCTGCAATCTCCAAAAAAATAGCCACACATTGTTATGGTCTGCGGAACGCACCAAATATAAGATGTGGAGAGGTGCGTTCGCAGCCCGGGGTCCACCGTGCAGGCGGAGCCTGCTGCTAGTAAAATGGCATAAGAAGCAAACTCTGTTATCCCGCAGAGTCGCCAACATAAACGCCGTAACGCGCTGTGGCAATAAGTGCAAACTCTGTTACTCCACAGAGCCGCTAGGAGAGCCGCAGCGCTATATGGCGATGTGTGCAAACTCACTAAAACAACTGAGTCGCAAAGAAAACACGCTAGGGCGCTGTCTAGCGTTGAAAGCGGACCCTGTTACGTCACATGGCCGCTGAGAAAAAGTGCTGTGTCCTGTCAGGCTCTCAGGTACACAGTTAAATGCTAAGCGTACATAAAGCGTGATCATGTGCTAATGTCCTCGCGGGAGTCACCCGCAATCTATGGCGTCTGAACGCCAGACCCTGAATACGGCAATCAAAACTCCTCACCGGTTATGCCGGTAATCTAGGGCATCTAGGAAACCGACCCTGACCAGCTAGCACACCAAACTCCTCACCGATTAAGTCGGTATTCTAGTGGCTTATTTCAGCCGGGTCCCTAACCACACACACACATGACCACACTGGCGCATAGCATACAATGGTTGATATTAGCGCATGGCGGCCCAGCCATGCCACCCTTTTATAGTAACAGCTACAGGACCTGCCAGAAACAAGGACCAATGAAGCTTGTTCCAGAACAACAGTAGTCACAGGACCTTCCTGGCAGACCAATAGGAGCTGCTGCAGTACCTGAGCATGTGACCCCTGATCTCCAATGAGAGATCTCACTCTGGGCATGCTCAGAAGGGAAAACGCAGGACTTTGTCCCAAAGACGTCTGCTCCAGAACTGGCTATAATAGCAGATCCAGGAAAGGCAGCAGCAAGTCACTGCACAGTACTGGAGTGGGCAAGACGCTTGGACCGACGTCTCTGCAGAGCAGGCTCCACTGCGGCCGGAGATGAATGGGAGACCGCAGCGGGGCTGGTTCGAGACTCCCCTTGTGCAGCAGTGAAAACTCGAACCCTAACATTACCCCCCCTCCTAGGGCCCCCCCTTCTTTGGGCCTCGCTGCGCTCAAAGGCAGCGATGAGCTGCGGAGCGTGAACATGCTCGGCAGACTCCCAGGACCTATCCTCAGGCCCATAACCCCTCCAATCCACCAAATAAAATTTTTTGCCTCGTACCACCTTGTACCCAACAATGGCGTTCACCTCATGATCGTCGGTAGATGAACCCGACGTCCCGGCAGATGACTCGGAAAACTGGGAAATGGCCACGGGTTTCAGGAGGGACACGTGAAAGGTGTCAGTGATACCAAGGCGAGGCGGAAGGGCTAGGCGGTAAACCACCGGGTTCACCTGCTCAAGAACTTTAAAGGGACCCAAAAAGCGAGGTGCCAACTTGGTGGACTCTACATGTAGCCTGATGTTTCGGGCAGAAAGCCACACTAGGTCACCCGGAGCAAATGTAGGAGCGGGGCGCCGATGGGCATCGGCCGAAGACCTCATCCTCTCTTTGGAGGCCTGAATGGCATCCTGTGTGCGGTCCCAAATGTCCCGTGCCTCCACAGCCCAGTCTGCCACCCTGGAATCGGCGGAAGACACGGGCATGGGCACTGGTACCCGCGGATGCTGACCGTAGTTCAGGAGGAATGGGGTCTGTCCGGTGGAGTCAGCCACAGCATTATTTAGAGCGAACTCAGCCCACGGTAGCAAGGATGCCCAGTCATCCTGCCTGGCAGAGACAAAATGTCGCAAGTATGTGACCAAGGTCTGGTTGGCCCTCTCTACCAACCCATTTGTCTCGGGATGGTATGCAGAGGAGAGATTCAACTCAATGCTGAGTAAACGACACAGCTCTCTCCAGAACCGAGACGCAAACTGGGGACCTCAATCACTGACAATTTTGTCTGGCATACCGTGAAGGCGGAAAATATGCCTAAATGAATAATGCTGCCAAGGCCCGTGCAGACAGTAACCGTGGTAACGGCACTAAGTGCACCATTTTGGAGAAGTGGTCGGTTATCACCCAGATGATGGTGCAGCCCCGAGACTTGGGTAAGCCCACCACAAAATCCATCCCGACCATCTCCCAAGGCCTGTCTGCCACCGGTAAAGGGAAAAGTTACCCAGCTGGCCGTTGTCGAGGGGACTTATTCTTGGCGCAGGAGAAGCACGCCTGAACGTATTCCCTGACGTCACGGGCCATCTGCGGCCACCAGTATGTTCTCGCCAGCAACTCAGAAGTCTTTTTTGTCCCAAAATGTCCACCCACCCTGGACGAATGTGCCCAAGAGAGTACTTCCGGTCGCAAATTGATGGGCACAAAAGTCTTGCCCGGAGGCACAGACTCAAGCGAAACCGGAGCCACCGTTCTTAGGCTTTCTGTGGGGACAATAAGTCGAGGCTCCTCCACCTCCTCAGAGGACACCACGGAGCGGGATAGAGCGTCTGCGCGAATGTTCTTCTCACCGGAGAGGAAATGGAGGGTGAAATGGAACCGGGAGAAAAACAAGGACCATCTGGCCTGACGGGAATTTAGCCGCTGGGCTGTCTGCAAATATACCAAGTTCTTGTGGTCCGTGAATACTTGGAAGGGGAAGCGAGCCCCCTCCAGAAGATGTCTCCACTCGGAGAGGGCCAACTTCATAGCCAGTAACTCCCTGTCCCCGATGGAATAATTCCTGTCTGCTGGTGTAAAGGTCTTGGAAAAGAAGAAGCAGGGATGCTTCTGACCCTGGGCATCCTTTTGAAAAAGGACTGCTCCAGCACCAACAGAAGAGGCATCCACCTCTAAGATAAACGGTTTATCGACATCGGGGCGATGTAAGATGGGAGCACTGGCGAAATGCGACTTGATGGAGGAGAACGCCTTTGTGACCTCCTCTGACCACAACTTGGGATTAGCTCCCTTCTTGGTGAGGGCTACCAAGGGAGCTACCAAAGTAGAGAAGTGGGGAATGAAT
>JARQOD010010673.1:0-26416 GCA_033576555.1 Oophaga sylvatica | reverse complement strand
AAACTGACTGTGCAGGTAGTTCCCTTTACACTGATTAAAATTATAACCTTTGGTTTGATGAAATCTGTTTTTGGTTTTTGTATAACTTTATTAAAAGTCACAAATGACAGGTGGCAAAAAACGGTTGGTAAATTTAAAAAAAACGCCGACTTTTGCCAAAATCGGGTTTCGCCGGGGAAACCCCCGACCATGGTGGGGTCGGCCATGGGTCGTTGACCCGACCCCAAAGTCATTTTCCCAAAAGCTTGAGGCCCCTTTTTCTCGCCAATGAGCAAGGACGCACACTGGGGGCAAAAGAGCCCGGGGGCAGGGGCCCACCACCATCTTACGAAGGGCTTGCAGTGGCGCTTTGTGTGGGACATGGCTATAAAAGCCTGCCCACCGACCGCCATTTTACTTCTGCCGATCTTAGCGTGGGGAATGGTTGCCCCGCTTTTTCTCGTAGGGGGAGCGTTAGGAGGAAAGAAAAGGATTCTGTGCTTGGCTGAAGCAATTGTGCTGTCAGTTGGTGCAGTGACGGGAGGATTTTGGTTGCAGAGCGGGGTTTTAGCCCCGCGTGACAGGAGAGGATTTTCCTTTTGTGAGCAGCAGAGTTGGTTTAAATGGGCTCCTGCTAGCGTTTTTGCTGTGTACACTGTGTGCAGACGCTTTTTACACAGTACTAATACTTTTATCTTTTGTCTCACAGTTACCGACGTTCATTTTTTCCCAACCGTATAGAGTTGTACGCTTCTCACACACTACCGTGTACCGGCTGGTATCACAGACAAATACATGCTGACTATCTGTGTGTGACTCCGGAAATATATACGGAGATTTACAATTACCCCTAGACTGTAAACTGCTATACGCTTGTGATACAGTACCCTTTTCTGTTTTTATATTCTGGTCTAATCCATACTGAGCCTGTGAGCATCTGTGTGTTACTCCGGAAATCTATACGGAGATTTACAGTTACCCCTACACTGTATACAGCTGTACGCTTCTGATACAGTACCCTTTTTCTGCTTCTTGTATTCTGGTCAAATCCATACTGAGTGAGCGTCTGTGTGTTACTCCGGAAATCTATACGGAGATTTAAAATTACCACAATACTGTATACAGCTGTACGCTTGTCATACAGTACCCTTTTTCTGCTTTTTATATTCTGGTCTAATCCATACTGAGCCTGTGAGCGTCTGTGTGTTGTTCCGGAAATCTATATGGAGATTTACAATTTACCCCTAAACTATATACCCCTGTTATCTTCAGATACAGTACCGTTTTTGAGCTTTTTATATTGTGGTCTAATCCATACTGAGCCTGTGAGCGTCTGTGTGTTACTCCGTAAATCTATATGGAGATTTACAATTTACCCCTAAACTATATACCCTGTTATCTTCAGATACAGTACCCTTTTTGAGCTTTTTATATTGTGGTCTAATCCATACTGAGCCAGTGAGCGTCTGTGTGTTACTCCGGAAATCTATACGGAGATTTACAATTTACCCCTAAACTATATACCCCTGCTATCTTTAGATACAGTACCCCTTTTGAGCTTTTTATATTGTGATCTAATCCATACTGAGCAAGAGAGCATCTGTGTGTTACTCCGGAAATCTATACGGAGATTTACAATTTTACCCCTATACCCCTGTTATCTTCAGATACAGTACCCTTTTTAAGCTTTTTATATTGTGGTCTAATCCATACTGAGCCTTTGAGCGTCTGTGTTACTCCGGAAATCTAGACGGAGATTTACAATTGACCCCTAAACTATATACCCTGTTATCTTCAGATGCAGCACCTTTTTGAGCTTTTTATATTGTGGTCTAATCCATACTGAGCAAGAGAGCATCTGTGTGTTACTCCGGAAATCTATACGGAGATTTACAATTTACCCCTATACACCTGTTATCTTCAGGTACAGTCCCCTTTTTCAGCTTTTTATATTGTGGTCTAATCCATACTGAGTGTTATGTTTCGGTAGCTGAGGAGAGCAGGCAAAAACGGCAATACACCAGAGAGGTTGGAATCTATTGGATTGCAGTACCCTGACTAACCACCACAACTAAAGGCAGCCGTGGAGCGTTCCTACGTTGGTCCCAGACGCCTCGTCACAGCCCGAGAGATTAACTACACCTAAAGATAGAAAGAGGAAAGCTATCTGCCCGGAGCAGATCCCCAAAGAACATAGGAAGCCCCCAAACATGTAATGGCGGTTAGACAAGAGGAAATACAGACACAGACAGAAAATAGTATGAGCAAACGCTGGGGCCCAATCTGCTAGACAGAAAAGGATAGAAAGGATACTCACTGCAATCCAAAAAAAAACTAAAAAATGCCAACGCTACTGATTGCAAAAACACCTGAGATCACACGACCTCTACCACCTAAATCAGTTCTCTGGTGTAACAAAACTAAGCCGCAGCCACTGAAAAAACTGGAAAAGGCAAATTATTATTATATTATAGATTTTTATAGCTCCATTTATTCCATGGCGCTTTACATGTGAAGAGGGGCAAATATAGACAAGTACAGTAAACATGAGCAATACAAGGCACACACAAGTACAGAAGGAGAGAGGACCCTGCCCGCAAGGGCTCACAGTCTACAGGGATGGGTGAGGATACACTAGGAGAGGGAAGAGCTGATCGTGCGGTGGTTTAGTAGACTGATGATCACTGCAGGTTGTAGGCTTGTCAAATGAACAAATAACAGTGGCTTTAGATAAACTGAGAGGAGCACAAGCCCCCAGAAGGGACCTGCCTGACCTCACAGAAATGCAGAGAAATATGCAAATGGTAAGCACAAAAACAGAAAATATCTTATCTGAAAGCAGAAGAAGAGGCAAGACGCAGCAAGCTTCCAAGTGAACCAGGAACCACAGTTGAGACAAGAACAATTGATCACCGGCAACCATGATGGGAGGGAAACTCCCTTATATCAAACCAGTCTGTGAATCCTGATTGCCAATCCTCATTGAATGGTTCAGTACTGTTTGTAACCACCAGAGGGAGCTTCTGCTCAGAATTAATTTCCAAAACATTCACAACACAGAGCCTTTGAGTGTCTGTGTGTTACTCCGGAAATCTATACGGAGATTTACAATTTACCCCTAAACTATATACCCCTGTTATCTTCAGATACAGTCCCCTTTTTCAGCTTTTTATATTGTGGTCTAATCCATACTGAGCCTGTGAGCGTATGTGTGTTACTCCGGAAATCTATACGGAGATTTACAATTTACACCTATACACCTGTTATCTTCAGATACAGTCCCCTTTTTTCAGCTTTTTATATTGTGGTCTAATCCATACTGAGCCTGTGAGCGTCTGTGTGTTACTCTGGAAATCTATATGGAGATTTTCAATTTACCCCTAAACTATACACCCCTGTTATCTTCAGATACAGTACTAGAGTTGAGCATTCCGATACCGCAAGTATCGGGTATCGGCCGATATTCGCTGTATCGGAATTCCGATACTTAGTTCCGATATTTTTCATATATCGTATACCGGGAAACGGAAGTTCCTATAATTCTTTGAGAGGCAATGTGATTTTAGTCAGCCAATGAGGAATCCTAAGAAGTGTGGGCACATCCTGTACTGCTGCGGTCATGTTAACTAATGGCATGGCTGTGATTGGATGCTGAAATGATGTCAGAATGCACTATAAAAGTCGCCGCCGCCATTTTAGCGTCACTGTGCTGTGAATTCAGTTAGGGACAGAACGCTGCTCTGCTGACTCTGAGGGACAGTTAGAGATTGCGATTTTGTGTACTGTGCTTTAGGCAGGCTAGTTTACCAACCGCTGTGTAAATCATCCTTTTTCCTTGCAGTGTTGTTTTCACAGCTCTGCAAGGTGTGTGTGTGAGTGCAGGTGACGCGCTGCAGTTTGCTCTGCATCCAACGCTGTTTGTAGGCATCTGCACGTGTCACTCACTGACTCATTTTTTTTTCTTTAGTGTAATTCTTGCAGCTCCATTCAATTGAAATTATAGTGTGACGCTCTTCCATCCGTATCCAATACATTGGTTGCAAACACTATAGAAATACACCATGGAGCCTTTCACAGATAGTGAACAGTTGTGTGCAGTGTTCACTCTAGTCTGTTTTTTTTTTTTTTTTTTGAGTGCAGATCACGCTCCAGTTACTTCTTGAACCACTGCTGCTTGTAGTCTGCTGAGCGTGTCTCACTGCCTCATCCTTGACATTTTTCTCAAATTGGTGCTGCTCGATTCTATAGAAAAAAACTCTAATCTATTAGTGTGACGTGCTTCCATCCGTATCCAATACATTGGTTGCAAACACTATAGAAGTACACAAAGGTGCCTTTTTTTAGCAAGTGAACAGTTGTGTTCAGTGTTCACTGTAGTCTGAGGTTTTAATTTTTGTAGGAGTGTAGATCCCGCTCCAGTTATTTCTTCAACCACCGCTGCGTGTACTCTGCTGAGCGTGTCTCACTGCCTCATCCTTGTAATTTTTATCTAATTGGTGCTGCTGTATTCAATTTCCAAAAACTAAAATCTATTAGTGTGACGCTCTTCCATCCTGATACAATACATTGCTTGCAAACCAATAGAAGGCCACAAAAAGTCCTTTCACAGCAAGTGAACAGTTGTGTTCAGTGTTCACTGTAGTCTGAGGTTTTTTAATTTTTGTAGGAGTGTAGATCCCGCTCCAGTTATTTCTTCAACCACCGCTGCGTGTACTCTGCTGAGCGTGTCTCACTGCCTCATCCTTGTCATTTTTATCTAATTGGTGCTGCTGTATTCAATTTCCAAAAACTAAAATCTATTAGTGTGACGCTCTTCCTTCCTGATATAATACATTGCTTGCAAACACAATAGAAGGCCACAAAAAGTCCTTTCACAGCAAGTGAACAGTTGTGTTCAGTGTTTCACTGTAGTCTGAGGTTTTAATTTTTGTAGGAGTGTAGATCCCGCTCCAGTTATTTCTTCAACCACCGCTGCGTGTACTTGCTGAGCGTGTCTCACTGCCTCATCCTTGTAATTTTTATCTAATTGGTGCTGCTGTATCAATTTCCAAAAACTAAAATCTATTATGTGACGCTCTTCCATTCCTGATACAATACATTGCTTGCAAACACAATAGAAGGCCACAAAAAGTCCTTTCACAGCAAGTGAACAGTTGTGTTCAGTGTTCACTGTAGTCTGAGGTTTTAATTTTTGTAGGAGTGTAGATCCCGCTCCAGTTATTTCTTCAACCACCGCTGCGTGTACTCTGCTGAGCGTGTCTCACTGCCTCATCCTTGTCATTTTATCTAATTGGTGCTGCTGTATTCAATTTCCAAAAATTAAAATCTCTTTTTTTTTAATGATTCCGTCCATATTTTAACAGTGTGAGCTGCGAGGTCTCATGCCTCACCTTGATTTTTTATTGTGTCTGATTAAACTAATCATTGGTACGTCTCATCGAAAAACTTGTTGAACATGAAGACAAGTCCTTAGCATGCAGTGTTTCGTGTTCACTTTCTGAGTTTATTTTGTAGGAGGTGACCTCATTCTTCACCCGCGTGTCTCTGCAGTGTCTCCTGCCTCATTTTTTTTTTCTTTTGTGTATCTTTCCAAAAAATATAGTGTGAGCTTCATCCGATACATCATTGCTTGCAAACACAAAGACACAAGCCTTTCACAGAAGTGAACGTGTGTTCGTGTTCACTTAGTCTGTTTTTTTGTGTGAGATCCCGCTCCAGTTATCTTAACCACCGTGCTACTCTGCTGGCGTGTCTCACTGCCTATCTTGCATTTTTTCAATTGCTGTGTATCATAAAAATAATCTATTAGTGTGGTCTTCTCCGATATACATTGTTGCAACACTAAGAAGCCCAAAGTCCTTTAGCAGTGAACAGTTGTGTTCATGTTCCTGTAGTCTGGGTTTTATTTTTGTAGGAGTGTAGTCCGCTCCGTTATTCTTAACCACCGCTGCGGTACTCTGCTGAGCGTGCTCACTGCCATCTTGTATTTTTATCTAATTGGTGGCTGTTTCATTCAACTAAATTTAGTGAGCTTTCCTCCTGTAATACTTGCTTGCAAAACAATAGGCCCAAAAAGTCCTTTCACGATGACATTGTGTTCAGTGTTATGTAGTCGAGGTTTTAATTTTGTAGGAGTGTGATCCCCCAGTATTCTTCAACACCGCTGCGTGTCTGTGGCTTCTCACTGCTCACCTTGTATTTTATTAATGTGTGCTGTATTCAATTTCCAAAAATAAAATATAGTGTGAGCTCTTCCTCCTGTAAATACATTGCTTGCAACACAATAGAGCACAAAAAGTCTACAGCAAGTGAACGTGTTTCGTGTTCATGTTCGATATTTTTAGATGTAGATCCCGTCAGTTATTCTTAACAGCTGGTTACCTGCTAGGTGTCTCCTGCCTCTCCTTGTCATTTTACTAATGGCTGCTGTTTATTTCAAAACAAATCATTAGTGCGCCTCCATTATATCATTGCTTGAAACAATAGGACAAAAAGTCCTTTCCAGCAGTACGTTTTTCATGTTCATGAACGAGTTTAATTTTTGAGATGTGTTTTCCGCTCCAGGATTTCTTAACCACGCTGCGTGTACTTGCTGGCGTGTTCATGCTCATTTATTTTATTAATTTGCGCTTTCAATTCTTAATCATTAGGTGACGCTCTTCCTCCTGACAATACATTGCTTGCAACATATGAAGGCACAAGTTTACAGCAGTGAAATTGTTTTTCCTTGCTGGTTTTAATTTTTGTGGAGTGAGATCCGCTCAGTTATTCTACCAACGCTGTTTGTGCTCTGACGTGTCTCACTGCTCATTTTTTTTTTCTAATTGTGCTGCTATTCATCAATAAATATTGTGCGTCTTCCATCCGTATCCAATACATTGGTTGCAAACACTATAGAAGTCCAAAGGCCTTTCACAAGTGAACATTGTGTCAGTGTTCACTTAGTCTGGGTTTATTTTTTGAGTGAGATCCGTCCAGTTATTCTTAACCACGCTGCTGTATCTGTGAGCGTGTCTCACTGCTCATCCTTGAATTTTTCTAATTGGTGCTGCTGATTCAAAAAAACTAAAATCTATTTGTGACGTCTTCCATCGTACAATACATTGTTGCAAACATGAAGCACAAAGTCCTTTAGCAATGAACAGTTGTTTTCAGTGTTCACTGTAGTCTGAGTTTTAATTTTGTAGAGTGTAGATCCGCTCCAGTTATTTCTTCAACACGCTGCGTGTACTCTGCTGACGTGTCTCACTGCCTCATCCTTGTAATTTTTATCTAATTGTGCTGCTGTATTCAATTCCAAAAACTAAATTATTATGTGACGCTCTTCCATCCTGATACAATACATTGCTTGCAAAACATAGAAGGCCACAAAAGTCCTTTCACAGCAAGTGAACATTGTGTTCAGTGTTCACTGTAGTCTGAGTTTTAATTTTTGTAGGATGTAGATCCGCTCCAGTTATTTCTTCAACCACCGCTGCGTGTACTCTCTGAGGTGTCTCACTGCCTCATCTGTATTTTTATCTAATGGTGCTGTGTATTCAATTTCAAAAACTAAAATCTATTAGTGTGACGCTCTCCTCGATATAATACATTGCTTGCAAACACAATAGAAGGCCAAAAAGTCCTTTCCAGCAAGTGAACAGTTGTGTTCAGTGTTCACTGTAGTCTGAGGTTTTAATTTTTGTAGGAGTGTAGATCCCCTCCAGTTATTTCTTCAACCACGCTGGTGTACTCTGGAGCTGTCTCACTGCCTCATCCTTGTAATTTTTATCTATGGTGCTGCTGTATCATTTCCAAAAATAAAATCTATTAGTGTGCGCTCTTCCATCCTGATACAAACATTGCTTGCAAACATAGAAGGCACAAAAAGTCTTTCACAGCAAGTGAACAGTTGGTTCAGTGTTCACTGTATCTGAGTTTATTTTGTGGAGTGTAGATCCCGCTCCAGTTATTCTTCAACACCCTGCGTGTACTCTGCTGAGCGTGTCTCACTGCTCATCCTTGTCATTTTTATCTAATTGGTGCTGCTGTATTCAATTTCCAAAAATAAAATTCTATTAGTGTGAGCTCTTCCATCCTGATACATACATTGCTTTCAAACACATAGAGGCCACAAAAAGTCCTTTCACAGCAAGTGAACAGTTGTGTTCAGTGTTCACTGTATCTGAGGTTTTAATTTTTGTAGGAGTGTAGATCCCGCTCCAGTTATTTCTTCAACCACCGCTGCGTGTACTCTGCTGAGCGTGTCTCACTGCCTCATCCTTGTATTTTTATCTAATTGGTGCTGCTGTATTCAATTTCCAAAACTAAAATCTATTAGTGTGAGCTCTTCCATCCTATACATCATTGCTTGCAACACAATAGAAGGCCACAAAAAGTCCTTTCACAGCAATGTGAACAGTTGTGTTCAGTGTTCACTGTAGTCTGAGTTTTAATTTTTGTAGGAGTGTAGATCCCGCTCCAGTTATTTCTTCAACCACCGCTGCGTGTACTCTGCTGAGGTGTCTCAACTGCCTCATCCTTGTAATTTTATCTAATTGTGCTGCTGTATTCAATTTCCAAAAATAAAATCATTAGTGTGAGCTTTCCATCCTGTACAATACATTGCTTGCAAACACTATAGAAGGCCTCAAAAAGTCCTTTCACAGCAAGTGAACTTGTGTTCAGTGTTCACTGTAGTCTGAGGTTTTAATTTTTGTAGGAGTGTAGATCCCGCTCCAGTTATTTCTTCAACCACCGCTGCGTGTACTCTGCTGAGCGTGTCTCACTGCCTCATCCTTGTCATTTTTATCTAATTGGTGCTGCTGTATTCAATTTCCAAAAACTAAAATCTATTAGTGTGACGCTCTTCCATCCTGATATAATACATTGCTTGCAAACACAATAGAAGGCCACAAAAAGTCCTTTCACAGCAAGTGAACAGTTGTGTTCAGTGTTCACTGTAGTCTGAGGTTTTAATTTTTGTAGGAGTGTAGATCCCGCTCCAGTTATTTCTTCAACCACCGCTGCGTGTACTCTGCTGAGCGTGTCTCACTGCCTCATCCTTGTAATTTTTATCTAATTGGTGCTGCTGTATTCAATTTCCAAAAACTAAATCTATTAGTGTGACGCTCTTCCATCCTGATACAATACATTGCTTGCAAACACAATAGAAGGCCACAAAAAAGTCCTTTCACAGCAAGTGAACAGTTGTGTTCAGTGTTCACTGTAGTCTGAGGTTTTAATTTTTGTAGGAGTGTAGATCCCGCTCCAGTTATTTCTTCAACCACCGCTGCGTGTACTCTGCTGAGCGTGTCTCACTGCCTCATCCTTGTCATTTTTATCTAATTGGTGCTGCTGTATTCAATTTTCAAAAACTAAAATCTATTAGTGTGACGCTCTTCCATCCTGATACAATACATTGCTTGCAAACACAATAGAAGGCCACAAAAAGTCCTTTCACAGCAAGTGAACAGTTGTGTTCAGTGTTCACTGTAGTCTGAGGTTTTAATTTTTGTAGGAGTGTAGATCCCGCTCCAGTTATTTCTTCCAACCACCGCTGCGTGTACTCTGCTGAGCGTGTCTCACTGCCTCATCCTTGTCATTTTTATCTAATTGGTGCTGCTGTATTCAATTTCCAAAAACTAAAATCTATTAGTGTGACGCTCTTCCATCCTGATACAATACATTGCTTGCAAACACAATAGAAGGCCACAAAAAGTCCTTTCACAGCAAGTGAACAGTTGTGTTCAGTGTTCACTGTAGTCTGAGGTTTTAATTTTTGTAGAAGTGTAGATCCAGCTCCAGTTATTTCTTCAACCACCGCTGCGTGTACTCTGCTGAGCGAGTCTCACTGCCTCATCCTTGTCATTTTTATCTAATTGGTGCTGCTGTATTCAATTTCCAAAAACTAAAATCTATTAGTGTGACGCTCTTACATCCTGATACAATACATTGCTTGCAAACACAATAGAAGGCCACAAAAAGTCCTTTCACAGCAAGTGAACAGTTGTGTTCAGTGTTCACTGTAGTCTGAGGTTTTAATTTTTGTAGGAGTGTAGATCCCGCTCCAGTTATTTCTTCAACCACCGCTGCGTGTACTCTGCTGAGCGTGTCTCACTGCCTCATCCTTGTCATTTTTATCTAATTGGTGCTGCTCGATTCTATAGAAAAAAACTCTAATCTATTAGTGTGACGTGCTTCCATCCGTATCCAATACATTGGTTGCAAACACTATAGAAGTACACAAAGGTGCCTTTTTTTAGCAAGTGAACAGTTGTGTTCAGTGTTCACTGTAGTCTGAGGTTTTAATTTTTGTAGGAGTGTAGATCCCGCTCCAGTTATTTCTTCAACCACCGCTGCGTGTACTCTGCTGAGCGTGTCTAACTGCCTCATCCTTGACAATTTTCTCTAATTGGTGCTGCTCCATTCTATTTCAAATAATTAAAATCTATTAGTGTGACGTGCTTCCATCGGTATCCAATACATTGGTTGCAAAGAATATAGAATTACACAAACAGGGCTTTCACAGCTATTGAACAGTTGTGTGAAGTGTTCACTGTAGTCTGAGGTTTTCATGTATTATTATATTTACTTGTATGCTTTTATTTAAAAGCCAAGAACACTGAAGGCAAACCTTCGCACTGCAGCTGTTGTCAAAGTTCAACCCACATTATGCACTTCCAACATTGCAGCTTTTGAGGCATGATGTGAGTTGGATTTGCCTAAGTTATTGAGTGACAAGGTTCCCCAATCAGTACCCTATAGCATAAGTATGCTTTTGTGTTTGCATTTGTGTTCGACATATGGATATCTGCAGTAATATGTCACAATTTTTTATTAACAGATTTGTGACAAAGACTAATAATTTTATGGTTTTAAAGGTGACGTTTTACTTGTTTACAGCGTAGAATTAAGGGTGTAGCCTCATATCTATGTGTAGCACTAGCCACTTTAACAAGTCATGTTTTTTTCAACATGTGTAGCTAGCTATCAGTAATTGTTGCCGGACACACAGCAGGGGAACAGCAGGCGTTACTGAACCCCACAAACACATCAGCGATTTTTTTGATCTGTGCATCTAACATTTCTGAGCAGCAACTGGCAGTGTTGTAGCCCAGGGAGTACAGTTCAGGTGGTAGAAAGATGAACATAACAGGAGACATGTATAACGTTGCCAACCAGTTATTTAATCTGAAACCGGACAGGCAAATTAATGCGTGATCCATGCCTTGTTCATTTTCAGCAAAGTAAGCCTGTCTACATTATCGGAGGATAGTCGCATGCGACGGTCTGTTAGTACACCACCTGAAGCACCAAAAACGCGCTCCGATAATAAACTGCCAGCAGGGCAAGCCAGCACCTCCAATGCATACTGGCTCGCCAATACTCTGGAATGCTCTACCCCAAGAAATTAGGACTATCCACAATTTGCATGGTTTCAGGCGCTCCCTCAAAACACATTTGTTCAGAGTGCCCTATCACATTCACTAACCAAAGTCATTCTATGTGTAAGTGTGTGTGTGTAGCCCATTCACTATCTCCATCCATCCCTCACTCCCTCAAAATGGCTGGACCATCATTGTAAATGCACCATTGTATATACACACCTGTACTTTGTATCTCCCCCACCTCATTGTAGATTGTAATCTCTCACGAGCAGGGGCGGCTTATTTAGCTTTAATTATTGTATTGTTAACGTTGTTACTTATGACTTGTGTTCTGAAACTGTTAAACTGTAAAGCGCTGCGGAATATGTTGGCGCTATATAAATAAAGATTATTATTATTATTATTATTATTATAGAAGCACACTCAGTAGTGGTGAAGTGTGAACGGCGCAAATTGCGAGTTGATTGCGCCTGATGCAGCTGATACTCCATTACTGCTGGCTGCTGCTCACACAACTGCTCCAACATATGTAACGTGGAATTCCACCTGGTGGGTACGTCACATATGATGCGATGTTCAGGAAGGCTAAATCTGCGTTGCAGAGCTGCAATGCGCGATCTGACCATGCTGGAACGTCGCAAGTGAGCGCACTGTAGGCGGACCTTGTGCAGCAGTGCATCAAGATCCGGATAGTCCCTCAAAAAACTCTGCACGACCAAGTTGAGCACATGTGCCACACATGGTATGTGAGTGAGGTTGCCTAGGCCCAGAGCTGCCACCAGATTTCGGCCATTGTCACACACTACCAAGCCTGGCTGGAGATTCGCTGTCCAAAACCACACGTCACTCTCCTGCTTGATGGCATTCCAGAGCTCCTGCGCTGTGTGGCTTCGATTCCCCATGGAAATTAATTTCAGGACGGCCTGTTGACGTTTGCCCACGGCAGTGCTCATATCGGTCGCAACAGCTAAGCGTTGTGTGGTACATGTGTGGGGTGCACGCATCACAAAAAGCTAAGCATCATAGAAGACAAGCATTGAGTAAACGGCAGTTATCCATGGCAGTTAATCAGGGCTGGAATAAGGTAGTCCACACTTTGCTATATTTTTAATCCTGAACAAAACTTTTTCATAAATATTAGGTTTATCAAATACCCTTATTATTATTATTACAACCTCATGCATCTTTTGCAATATATTTTTAATTTTATTTTAGTATATTTGTTTCTTGTTGTTTGTTATCTTTTTAATTATGTATATTAACTCTATCCTCCTGTGTTCCTTTGCCATCCACATTCACCGCCCCATACCCCCTTCATCACGACTCATACACATCAGCCCCTCCATACTTCCCTCTCCCATGTACAGTTCCCATGCACTCATCACCTTCCTGAGAAACCTCAGGCCATCTAGCCCAAACACAATACAGAAAAAAGCAACTTACAACTCCAACAACTACCTGCTCTTTATCTTCCTACTCCTATTGATTTCAGGGGACATCTCCCCCAACCCTGGTCCACCATCCCCCAACCTCAATCCCTACCCTACCTCATATCGAAACCATAGTAATCTTATTAATATTAATTGCACTCCCTCATCTCCTTCGTTTAACTGTTCCCTCTGGAATCCACGGTCTGCATGCAACAAGCTAACCTTCCTGCACAACTACTTTCTGAACAACTCTCTTTATCTGTTGGCCCTCACTGAAACCTGGATTCAGGATTCTGACACGGTCTCCCCTCCTGCCATTTCCTATGGTGGCTTACAGTTCTCACATTCCCCGAGACCCTCAAACAGACATGGTGGTGGAGTCGGCATACTCCTGTCCCCACAATGCACTTTCCAGGTCATCCCCCCAATTCCATCACTCTCATTCCCTTCTTTTGAGGTCCACACCATCAGGCTCTTTCGTCCCCTCTCCCTCAGAGTAGCGGTCATATATCGGCCCCAGGCCCAAAGTCATTCTATGTGTAAGTGTGTGTGTGTAGCCCATTCACTATCTCCATCCATCCCTCACTCCCTCTAAATGGCTGGATCATCATTGTAAATACACCATTGTATATAAACACCTGTACTTTGTAGCTCCCCCACCTCATTGTAAATTGTAAGCTCTCAAGAGCAGGGGCGGCTTATATTGCTTTAATTATTTTATTGTTAACGTTGTTACTTATGACTTGTGTTCTGAAACTGTTAAACTGTAAAGCGCAGCGGAATCTGTTGGCGCTATTTAAATAAAGATTATTATTATTAAGCGTTCACTGGTCCATGTGGAGGTAGACCGTGACGGCTCCTGCAGTGATGTTTCTGAGGAACTGGAGTAGTAGGAGGAGTCAATGTGTACAGACTTGATTCCTGCAATCCTTGGAGTTGGCTGAACACGTACAGCGCCACTCGCAAGATCTGTACCCGGCTACACAACATTGATCCAATGGGCAGTGAGGGAAAGGTATCGTCCATGGCCATGGGTACTGGTCCACGCAGCTGTGGTCAGGTGGACATTGCTACTGACAGAGTTTAGTAGCGCATGTTTAATTTTTCCCTCAACATGCTTTTGCAGACCAGGGACTGCTTGGCACATTGTATTGTGGGACTGCCAATGCCATTAAGTTACGGAAACTGTCAGTCTCCAGCAGCCTGAATGACAGCATTTCAAGGGACAGGAGTTTTGGAATGCCAGCATTCAGAGCCTGTGCTCGTGGATGGTTTGCCGAGTATCGCCGTCTTTTATCCCATGCCTGTGCTACCGATGGCTGTTTTGTGGCCTGGGAGTGTGAGGATGACAGGGAACTTGCTGCTGTGGGTGGAATAACACTTTGTCTCTGGACAACAGTGACCGAGGTTCTTCCATGGCGATCCTGTGAGGAAGCCGAACCTGCTGTGTGTGAGCTGGAGGAAGAGGCTCCGACACGACCTGAAGATGTAGGTGCTGCTGTAGGTTGGCCTACATCTCCAGTGTGTCTTTGTAACTCAACTACGTGCTTTGTACCCACATGTTTGCACATATTTCCCACCTCTTCCGACAAGCCTACAACTGCAATGATCATCAGTCTACTGAACCAACACACGATCAGCTCTTCCGTCTCCTAGTGTATCCTCAACCACCCCTGTAGATTGTGAGCCCTCGCGGGCTGGGTCCTCTCTCCTTCTGTACTTGTGTGTGCCTTGTATTGCTCATGTTTACTGTAATTGTCTATATTTGCCCCTCTTCACATGTAAAGCGCCATGGAATAAATGGCGCGATTAAAATCTATAATAATAATAATATTTGTGTTATTGACGTTACTGACACTTTTACCTCTTTTTACTTTTTGATTATACAGCTTGCATTTGACATAGCAAATATCATCTGCAAGTGTGTCAAAAAAGGACCACGCAGTGCAAGTCCTGGGAGCGCCCGTTTTGACTTTTGGAAGAGAACTGCTCCGAACAGGTTCCAAACTGGAGGCTAAAGTCAACCGAGTATGCAGCCTAACTCTCCCTCCTGTTTGTACCGTTGGGGCAATCTCTTCCTCAGAGCTGCTCCCACCACCTTCCTGTTCCTCACGCCATGTTGGGTCTTGGACCTCATCATCTCCACTACCCTCTTCCAAAACCTGCTGCAGTTGGGTGGTCTGGCCAGCACCATGCTCAACAGAAACTGCCACCTGAGTCTCATCATCATCAGATGCGTTCTGCGGTGTGATGAGCATCGGCACTGCCTCACCCACCTCTTCAGATTCTGAGAGACACAGCTGTTGCGCATCACTGCATACTCCCTCTTCTTCACATTCCAGAATGCTGCTTGGCTGGGCCCCTGTTTGCAAGCCAACAGATTCTGAGAACAGAAGCAGAGACTCAGCTGGCTCCTGTACAGAACTCTGTCACTGCCTGGGCAATTTGGCAGGCGGTGAAGAGACAGATGGTTGCTCAACAGTGCTGTGGTCCTGAGAGGAGGTGGAAGCAATTGAAGTAGATGCATTGGCTGCCATCCAAGCAACAACGGCTTAAATTTGTTCTTCCCGCAGCAGGGGGGTACGCCGACCTCCTACTAAAGTGCACATAAAGGAACGCTCGGAAGTGCTGTTAGCACAGTCAACACTTGCTCCTGTGTTACTGGGGTTCAGTAATGTCAGCTGTTCCCCTGCTGTGTGTACGCCAAAAAGTCATGCTGCCTCCACCCTGTCCTCCTCTCATTCCTGGGCTCCAACACTGCCAGTTGTTGCTCGGAAGTAATTGCCACGGGTAATGACTCCTGCCCAGCCTGGTTACAGCACGACAGCTGTTTCCTGGCAGTGTCAACGTTAATTAGCCTCCAATAAGTTGTCCTGTCGTGTTGCATTCGGTTAGCCGACTCTATGGTGCCTGCAGTTTAGTTGATTCCTATGTGTGCTGTGGGATATCTAAATAAAGGCTGTTTCCGTTGTGACAATTGGACAAGCACCCACTCTAGGACTGTGTGATTCGGTAACTGCGGACGGCTTGCGGCCTGTCAACTTACATTTTCATGGGTGCCTTATGGTACCCGTCCGGGTTCCAGTACCGTCAGCTGGTTCTCCGCACTGCCTTTGGCCTAGGTGCCTCCATGTCGGTATCCGAGTTCCAGCAACGTCTGCTGGTCCTTGGTAGTGCTTTTGAGCACAGGTACCTCCTGCTTAGTAACCGTGTCCCAGTAACGTCAGCTGGTCCTCGGTTGTGCCATTGGCTCTTTTCCTTCTGCTGCCCCTCCGAGTTCCAGCACAGTCAGCTGGTCCTCGTTACTTGCATTGGCTCTTGTACCTTCTGCTACCCGTCCGGGTTCCAGTAACGTCAACTGGTTCTCGGACTAAGCAGTGTATGGGGGTGAGTCCGTTCCTCCTCGTGGTGCCCCTGGAAAATGCCTGCTGCTGCAGGCTAAACTGAACACGGACAAATACTGTTGTAATTTAAATCTTTTGTGACAGCAAGAACGGAAGGATGAAAAATTCATAGTTTTACAGATTACAAGTACAGGAATCTCTGTCACAAATAAGAATATGATGAAGAAGATGAAGAGGAAGAAGATGAAGAATTAGAATATGAAGAAGAATAATAGTTTAATAAGAACAATATGAGTAATGTTAACAAAAAGATGAATAGCAAGAAGTTTAAGAAGAAGATAAAGAAGATGAAGATGAAGAATAATTTGATGACAAAGATGATGCTGCTGAAGATTATGAAGGTGAAAGTGTGGCAAAAGTTAAAAAGGTGAAGAGCATGGAAGTTGTGAAACATACATATTTGGCAAAATAGAAAAAAGGTTAACAACATTGTCAATTATTTCGTCAATCCGAACGTCTTTAAAAAAAAAAATATTAATGCTATTCCATTGGATTGGGTTAAACATCTATGCCTTTAATGTCTCCTCAACCTCCCCCAATACATTCTACATTACTCTTTGTTGTTTTCCTTCATGTACAATTAACCTACAAGCCAAGAATAGGCTTTTTTTAATTCCGATATTTTGTTCCCATAGACTTACATTGGATTTCCGGTATCGGTATCGGGTATCGCTGATATTTTTGGGGTATCGGCGATACCATTCCGATTCCGATACTTTTGGATATCGGAAAGTATCGCTCAACTCTATACAGTACCCTTTTTGAGCTTTTTATATTGTGGTCTAATCCATACTGAGCCTGTGAGTGTCTGTGTGTTACTCCGGAAATCTATACGGAGATTTAAAATTACCCCAACACTGTATACAGCTGCACGCTTCTGATACAGTACCATATATCTGCTGGTATTTTTGGTACATTTTCCAAAACATGAGGAAGTATGGTGGAAGAGGCCGCAGACGTGGGCGAGGGGGGGCAGCTGGTACTGATGGTGGTGGTGGTGCATCTGCTGGTGTTGCCAAAAGCACAATAGCACCTAAGGCAGGAGGTGTTGAGCCTGCGTCATAGTCTGGCTCCAGAAGCCTCCCTTTTAGGTAAACCAATTTAAAGCCGGAGCATCAGGAACAGGTTTTGGCTTACATTGCCGAAACAGCCTCCAGCTCTATCGCCTCTTCTTCTGAAGTTTCAAAAAATGCAAGCACTGAGTCGTCAGGAACAACACCTTTCTTTGTGTACTTCACCCCCACCAAAAGAGAAGGATGCGCCAGGCCACACTTCAGATTACTCCATGGAGCTCTTTTCACCATGCCTGGGTTATCAAGTCAAATCCTGAATTCCCCAGTCCAAGATGAATCTGACATGGAGTGCACTGATGCACAACCACTGCTAGATGATTCTGCTGGTACATTGACCCACAGCACTACATTGCCCTCGCAGTCTACTGAGCCAGAATCTGACCCTGATGAAACTCAGGTGCCCCTTCCCGCATACTATACCACCTTACACGGTGACACAGAGGAAGGTGCAGATCAAATTGAAGAGGAGGTGATGGATGACTCAGTTGTTGACCCGGATTGGCATCCATTGGGGGAAGAGGGTGCTGCTGGCAATAGCTCAGAAGAGGAGAAGGATCCACAACAGGCATCGACATAGCAGCAGTGGTTACCTGGCAGGCCCGTAGCTGTCCAAAAACGTGTTAAAAAAACAAAAAGAGTTGCAGGACAGCTTTGCCAGACAGTCCAATTAGCACAGCGTGCAAGCCCTGAAAACATATACCATAGTAGGAAGAGTGCAGTGCGGCACTTTTTTGACCAAAATCCTATTGATGAGGCAAAGGTTTTCTGTAAGATGTGCAGAAGGACCTTTAGCCGAGGGAAAAATCTCCAAAATTTGAATACCAGTTGCATGCTTAGACATTTAATGAACAATCACTTTCAAGCGTGGACTGACTAAAAAACCTCAGGTAGCACATGTGCATCTGCTCCGACTGAGGAAAGCCAGCAACGCTACATCGCTTCGCCCACTGTAAACCCACCGGTTAGCACACCACCAGCAAGAAATGTTGAGGTGTCGTCCCAAGGCCAAAGCAGTCAGGGAATCACAATGTTTTTGCAACGAAAGGCTGAATCTAGGCCATCACCAACACCATCACCATCACCAACCCCCTCTCAGTCCATCATGTCCACCGCTAGTTCCCCCATATGCAGCTTTCAAGTCCAGCTCACCCTAGCAGACACTCTGAGTAGGACAAGAAAGTACTCATCCTCTCATCCGCGTACACTGGCTTTGAATGCCTACATTGCCAAACTGATCTCATTAGAGATGATGCCCTTCCGTTTGGTTTAAACCGCATTGTCCATGCACTCAAACAATCAGTGAGTGGAAAGGTGCACCTCACAACAGATGCATGGGCTAGTAGGCATGACCAGGGCCGTTACGTGTCTATCACTGCGCACTGGGTTAATGTGGTGAAAGCAGGCTCCACAGGGGACAGCGGCGGTGGGACAGTGCTGCCTAGCCCACGGTATAGGAAACAGTTGGCTGTAGGCGTTCGACCCTCCTCCTCCTCCAGAAACGAAAGCTCGTCGACAGAGCTCAGTCACACGAGCACTCCATCCGCAGCTGCCAGTGTTGCACACGAGGTGTCCCACTATCGAACAGCTAGTGGTAAGCGTCAGCAGGCTGTTTTAAAGATGATGTCTTTGGGCGACAACAGACACAGTGTGGAGGTACTGGCTGACTACTTGCAGTGAGAAACTGAGTTATGGCTGGGCAGTCTACATCTTGAGCCAGGCAGGTAGTCAGTGATAATGACCGTAATTTTGTGGCTGCCATAGCCCTGGCAAAACTCAGACACATACCTTGCCTGGCTCACACCTTGAACCTGGTGGTGAAGTGCTTCCTAAGTAATTATCCAGAGTTACTAGCCCTGCTCCATAAGGTGCAAAGACTGTGCTCATACATCCATCACTCACCCGTAGACTCCAGTCGTATGCAGAGGCTGCAGTGATTGCTCCACCTCCCCAAGCACCGCCTAATCATAGACGTTGCAACAAGGTGGAACTCCACCATGCACATAGTTGAGAGGCTGTGAGAACAGAGGCAGGCTGTAATGCATTTGTGGGAGGAAACATGGGTAGGCAGTTTGAGGGCAGACATGGAGTTGTCTGGTGTGCAGTGGTCAGAGCTGAAAGACCTCTGTAAAGTACTTCAGTGTTTTGAGGAATGCACACGGCTGGTAAGCGCAGACGACGGCATCATAAGCATGAGCATCCCACTTATGCGTCTGCTCATGAAAACTTTGACGCATATTAAGGATCAGGCGTCTGCAGTGGGGAGGAGGAGGGAAGCCTTGATGACAGTCAGCCATTGTCTGCTCAGGGAACTGTCCTGGACGAGGTGGACCAAGAAGAGGAGGAGGATGAGGGGGATGATTATTTTGGGGAGGATGATGCTTCTCAGGGGGTAAGCGAAAATGTTGGCTTACCAAGGTCAGGTACAGGGTTTGTGCGTGACTGGAGGGATGTGGATTTGGCAGAAAGTTCTCCACCCACCACTGGCAGTGCATCATTGACACCTGGAACATTGGCCCACATGTGTGATTATGTCTTGCGGATCCTAAAAAGGGACCCCCGCATTGCCAAAATTATGAAGGATGACGATTACTGGTTGGCCAGCATCCTCGATGCACGCTATAAAGGCAAGTTACAGAACATCATGCCACAGGAGAACCTAGAGCTAATATTGGCGAACAAACAAGCAACTCTTGTAAACCGTTTGTTAGAGGCATTCCCAGCACACAGCAGCGATGCAGGCTCTACCACAAGCCGTAGTGGGCCAAATGGAAGAGGTGTTTGTGGTGCACACAGCCGAATTGGCATTGGAGACAGGGGTTTCATGACCATGTTTTGGACTGATTTCTCAAGTACCGCTCACACGACTGTTAATACTGAATCGATTAAAACAAACAGGAGACAGTAGTTGTCAAATATGGTTCAAAATTACCTCTCCTCCCTATCAATTTTCTCCCTCACAGTTCATTCCCCTTTGACTACTGGGCCTGTAAACTGGACACCTGGCCTGAATTGGCACAATATGCCTTACAGGAGCTCGCTTGCCCTGCTGGTAGTGTGCTATCAGAAAGAGTCTTCAGTGCTGCTGGATCAATCCTGACAGAAAGAAGGACCCGGCTGTTGACCCAAAATGTTGATGATCTCACCTTCATTAAAATGAAACATGCCTGGGTTTCAAAGGATTTTGTACCACCTTCCACAGCACCTCTTCTTCCTCCGACTTCTCCAATTCCTCCATTTGCAGATGCTGAACATCCAGCCTACACCTCAACATATGCCAGTTTTCGCACCTCCCTAACCGGGCTGTACCCCCCCAGGGCTGGCGTCACCACCTGGCGCACCCGGGCAGGTGCCGGTGCCCTGAGCAGGTGGGGGGCCCACTCGTGGGTGACGGCACTGGCACAGGGCCCCTAATAGTACGCCGGTGTCTCTGACGGTGGGGGGGCCCACTCGCCGTCAGAGACACCCTGTCGTACTATGAGGGGCCCTGTGCCAGTGCCGTCTCCCACGAGTGGGCCCCCCCTGCTTGCTCAGGGCTCCCCGCACTTGCAATACTTGCCTCTCCCTGCTCCACCGCTGTGACGTCTTCCGCGTTTCCTGACAGCTACATTCAGGTCAGAGAGCGCGATGATGTCACGTCTGTGCGGTCTCTGCCGGAATAGTCACAGTGCAGAGAGCTGGAAGATGGCGATGCTGAGGAGTCCAGAGTTGAGCAGTGCCCAGTCAGGAAAGGTATTTCATTA
Organism: Oophaga sylvatica; assembly: GCA_033576555.1. Classification (NCBI taxonomy): domain Eukaryota; kingdom Metazoa; phylum Chordata; class Amphibia; order Anura; family Dendrobatidae; genus Oophaga; species Oophaga sylvatica. Next base: position 5,421 of record JARQOD010010673.1, on the reverse strand, counting down.
TTTTGGGTAAATCAAGTTTATTTTGGTATTTATACACATCAATCATTAAAAACAGGAAGAGAAAAGAGCATACCTCTTCTACTATCACATGCAAAAAAAAATTATATAGCAACTATAACTTTTCCCCAGAAAGTCATACATTTAAAACAAATGTTGGATGAGCGCCTGAGGTGTTTGCTCATGTAGGCAATTATCATCACAGTATTACTTTGTTTATAAATTTTAAAGAAAAGGCAAATAGACTAAGACTCTAGGTCTACAAAAGAAAAGAAGACAGAGAAGAAAATAGGGGGAAAGAAGGGAAAAAAAAAAGAAAAGGGGGAGGAAGAAGGATTTTAAGGAGTGGAGTAGGAAATGTGGCTCCATCCAGTAGGTAAACTCATATGACCCATCATCTATGGGTTTATCAACCAAAAGTCCAATTCCGATGATTCTCTAAACATAACCCAGGGGGCCCAAGTGTAGTATACCTTTCCTGTGGTACCATACAGTTGTCCTATCAGCTGTTTCATTCTATATATGGGAAGCTTTTCCTGTTTACAAAATCTAGTAATCACGTTCCTGGTAGCAGTGAGAATATGTCTAAGAAGACCTTTCTTAAATCTAGAAATCGAGGAGCTACACAAGGACAGCAAGGCCACCTCCATTGTGGGTGTAATTTTGGTTAGAGACAGCTTGTTGCAGAGATCAAAGGATGCTAACCACAGTTTCTGTATGAGTGTACAGTGCCACCAAATGTGTACAAATGAACCTCTATCTTTTAAGCATTTCCAGCACGTATCCGGTGTTGTTCGATAAATTACGTTTAAATCTGATGGTCATCTGTACCACCTTGACAAGATTTTGCAAACACAGAAGGGTCTATATAGTCATATAGCCCAAAAATACGAAGAGATCCCAGAGTAGTTATCAAAAGAGTACAAAGTTTATTAATATCAGTTAAAATAGTAACATGAAAGTTCACAATAGAATAATCTCCAATCAAAAACACCCAATAAGGGGATACTGCATGGATACAGATTATACTGCACAAGCTATATTATCCACATTAACATCCCATGGTGAACACATAGTAAGTACTGGGAAATAAATCCCTAAGTGAATACTTTACCAAGGGGGTGCTGTAATAACGTGGCAATAGGTGCAGCGCTGCAGCCAGAGATCTCCCCCTCACCCCGACGCGCGTTTCGCTTTCTTCTTCCGGGGGCGTAATAGAGGAGGGTATAGTGGGGGTTTAAATGGTGGACATTACCGATCACATGCACCAATAGGGATACAAGAAATAGGCTGATCTATATCTCCTTAATCAGCCCCAGAGTTGTTACGGCGCATGAAGCTGATCATCGCTCACCGTGTAGTAACATCACTTCCTGTCCTGCGCCCTTTGGAACGCCTGCTAGTACGCAAGCGCTACAACTTATGGGCACATTCGCAAGGTAATTTGGGTAAAATCCTGGCTCAGTGTGAAAGTCGTTGGATTTATAGATTGGGCACATTGGCTCCACAAGGCCTTAATGAAAATCTGGGCTTTTCAGCATTTCTGTAATTCCGATGCATTATATATAATTTATTTCTTGGAGACATTTTTTAAGGGGTGGGTTTACTTTTAATTGTTTTTCTTATTTTATAGCTGTTTGTCATTATTAATTTTAGTTTATATTCTAGCTACATGATTGATGAACATTCTGATCCGTGGATACTTTGAAAAGATTCTCTATATGGATGCATCTAATAAGGAGAAGATCAGATTGAATTATCTTGCTGTGGACTCTTGTCAAATACCTGTCATGCCCCAGTTATGTATTTATATATCATTACCTTTATGGTTTCTATCACAGGGAGTATTGGGAATATTTATTTAGTATTATTAGTAGTTTCTTTTTTGATGATTTATTTATTATCCAGCACTGTCACCATTATATCTATTATGGATCTATTATATTTTATAATTTGACATGTCAATAATTAATATGTTTTTGCACTAATTATTATAATTCAATTTTATATAATTATATTTGTGATGTATATACACACCTACATACTAGGGTTGAGCACTTTAATATATAACAATTCTATGGTAATGTAGTTTTTAGTCATTAATTTACACTTGTTTATTTCGTTATTAGGTAATAGGGACATAGTGGTATGGGGTCCACATATATTAATAATGTTCGATCTTTTGATAATAGCTTAGTTTAGATGCGATATTTTGAGATTAGCATTATGCCACATATATTACCAACCTAATCGCTCTCCGGCTTCCCAGTGAGTGCGCATGCGCTGGATCACGCTCCCATACACTTCCGAATGTGCCCATAAGTTGTAGCGCTTGCGTACTAGCAGGCGTTCCAAAGGGCGCAGGACAGGAAGTGATGTTACTACACGGTGAGCGATGATCAGCTTCATGCGCCGTAACAACTCTGGGGCTGATTAAGGAGATATAGATCAGCCTATTTCTTGTATCCCTATTGGTGCATGTGATCGGTAATGTCCACCATTTAAACCCCCACTATACCCTCCTCTATTACGCCCCCGGAAGAAGAAAGCGAAACGCGCGTCGGGGTGAGGGGGAGATCTCTGGCTGCAGCGCTGCACCTATTGCCACGTTATTACAGCACCCCCTTGGTAAAGTATTCACTTAGGGATTTATTTCCCAGTACTTACTATGTGTTCACCATGGGATGTTAATGTGGATAATATAGCTTGTGCAGTATAATCTGTATCCATGCAGTATCCCCTTATTGGGTGTTTTTGATTGGAGATTATTCTATTGTGAACTTTCATGTTACTATTTTAACTGATATTAATAAACTTTGTACTCTTTTGATAACTACTCTGGGATCTCTTCGTATTTTTGGGCTATATGACTATATAGACCCTTCTGTGTTTGCATAATTATTAGAAGTGCCCTTTAGAAATTATGAGGACTTTTTTTTGGAATCTTGACAAGATTTTGTAGCTCCTCTCCTGTAATGTCGAACAGAGCGATGACCTGAATGTGCATAACCGAATCTTTGTTCTTTCTTCAACTGATAAGGGTATCGGGCTCCTTGTCCTGAAAAATGTCCTGGAGAGACCTCATCCCTCTCTTTGTAACATAATCATGGACTATGGGGCATGAAGCTCTATTTTTATGTAGATAAGTGTCTCTTTTTAATCCTGCAGGAAAGGATGGATTGTCATATATAGGAGTTAGGGGGTCAGGAGACGAAGAGACTCACAGCTCTCGACTCCCTCTTTTGATAAATGATATCATGTTTTTGGTGAGGAAGGGTAAAGGTATATCCCGTTCTTCCGTCGAGGATCAAATAACTATATGGGAGTCACGTCCATTAAGATCATTTTATGTAACCCACTTTTTTTTGTTTTTTATTATGAAACAGCTCTAAAATACATGTACCAATTGCTGTTTGACTATACATAGCAAAATCTGGCAGACCTATTCCCCCTTCTTGCTTCGATCTACTTCACAAAAAGTATGAAATATGTGCTCGTTTTTGTGACCAAATTAAACAAGTAATCGCTTTTTTAAGATGTGAGAAAAAGGAGGCAGGTAAATTCAAGGGGATTGTTTAGAAATAATATAGGAGACGGGGTAATAGATCCATTTTAATAGCGCTCACTCTTCCAAACCAAGATAAAGGTAGTTTATGCCATTTTTCTAAGTCGAACTCAACTTTATGTAAAGCTGTCTTGAAGTTTGCTTCACAAAAATTAGATACTTTGGCAGTGATTTTATTCCTCGATAGAATCTGAACACCACTTAAAGGGAATTGAAGCTGCCAAACTCTCTCCACCTCACTTGGTTGGATTGAGATATTGAGAATCTCAGATTTGTGGGCAATAATTTTGAAATTGCTCAGATGACCAAAGCTATGTAATTCTCAGATAATATTTGGGAGACTTATAATTGGGGAAGAGACATACAATAGGACATCATCTGCAAAAAGTGCCACTTTGTGCTCTTCTGATTGGGCTTTTATGCCTCTAATGGAGAGATTATTCCGTATCGCGGTTGCTAGATGTTCCATAGTGAGTATATAAAGCAAGGGTGAAAGAGGACAGCCTTGGCTCGTGCCTTCCTAATTAAAAATGTGTTTGAAAGTGCGCCATTCATTTTAACTTGAGCGCTGGGAGATGAGTACAGGGCAGAAATTCTACGGAGCATACTTTCTTTTAAACCAATTCTAACGTTTGAATTATAAAATCCCAGTGCACCCTGTCGAAAGCCTTTTCTGCGTCAATCGACAGAATGCACATGGGTTCCTCTTTCTTGACCGCCCCATCAATCAAAGAAATAGTTCGGATGGTGGTATTTCATTTTTTTAAATATTTGGAGCAATATATGGGGAGCATTATACACTGGAGAATTATATATGGGGCCCATCATACACTTGAGCATCATAGATAGGGCCCATTACAAGCTGTAGCATTATAAATGTGGCCCATCATACACTGGAGCATCATCCATGGGGCCCATCATATACTGGAGCTTCATATGGGGCCCATCATACACTGTAGCATTATAAATGGGGCCTATCAAACACTGGAGCATCAGCCATGGGGCCCATCATATACTGGAGCATCATATGGGGCCCATTATAATGGAGCATTATATGGGCCCATCATACACTGGAGCATTATAAATGGGGCCCATCATATGCTGGAGCATCATCCATGGGGCCCATCATACACCTGCACATTATAAATGGGGCCCATCATACACTGGAGCATCATCCATGGGGCCCATCATACACTGGAGCATTATAAATGGGGCCCATCATACACTGGAGCATTATAAATGGGTCCATTATATATGGAGCATCATCCATGGAGCCCATCATATACTGGAGCATCATATGGGGTTCATTACTTATGGGGCATCATATAGGGTATGGAGCATCATATGGAGCACATATGGGGTCTTATCTTTATGGAGCATTATATGGAGCCTATTCTGTATGGACAATATATGGGGCCCATCATATACTGTATGGCGCTTTATATGTGACTCATTATACTGTATGGAGATATATGTGGGGCTCATTCTACTCTATGGGGACCGTCCTATACTGTATGGCACATTATATGGGGACATCATATACATCACATTATGTGGAGCTCATCATATACTGTATGGAACATTATATGGGACCAATTATTCTGTATGGAGCAATATATGGGGCTCATTATTCTGTATGGCGCACTATGTGGGGCCATAATACTGTATGGAGGAATATAGTGTCCGGTTTTTGAGCTATTGTAGAATTTAAAATAGATATCACTCATGTAATGTAAGAAGTGAAGTATTTGTCATTGTACTATACCTATATTTCTGTGCCGTATCGGAGCATCATGAATTGCGGTATGTGTTAAAGGGGCCTACTGACACTCTTTCACCCGGGGCACACGAAAACCTGG